>NMUG010009397.1:0-11294 GCA_002855965.1 Monotropa hypopitys
ACAAAAAATCAAAAAACGTGTTTGAATGTTTCTTAGAAACAATAAAAAAACAAAAACAATATAAAACATTTTTGGTAATATCATTTTGTTTTTCATTATTTTTATTCTATTAAAATATATACCAGCAAACCAATAATACCATCGTTTAATTTGTTTTTTATGCAAGTTTTTTGTGCATGATACATTTTTTTGCTAAAAATATGAAAGTTTGTATGATACACCCTAACACATTCATGATTTTATCTATCTATAATTATTATGAACTTATCCTTTTAATTGTATGAGTTATTCAAAAATATCTCCGTATGGTAATACTTTTTAAAAATCATGATAGAAAAAAATGCCTATAGATACATAAAACACGTACGATAGTAGTTTATATATGTAAATATAAGTTTTGATACATATAATTTTATGTACATTGCTAATGATTACATGATAAGGGAAAAATCTATAGATTATAATTTCTTATGTATGTGTGTGTTGATGTCTTTGTGTGTATGTGCTGGTGCATGTGTGCGTGTGCATGTATATGCTGACATGTGTATGTGTGTGCAAGAGAACGATGAAGCAATAACTATATCATGGAAAAACAAAATATTACCTTGTTTTTAAACAACATATTTTTTTTATATTTTTATAATTTCTTGAAATTTTGAAATAAAAATAAAAATAAAAATAATTTATCAAATATTTTTTATTACTATTTATTTAAAAAATGAAACATAAACAAAAAATAATAAATATAAATGTTACCAAAAGCTTCCTTAATATTGAGATCCATTTGAATGTCATAGAGCTTGGTCATACCATTAAAGGTGGAAATAATGCATCCGTGAAAGATTGTCCAAATGCAATAATTTTTATTAATCCTCATATTCATGAGGAATTAAAAAGTCAATACTTTATAGAAAAGATCCACTTTAATTATGAACAGTTTGAAAGAGAGTTAGGAGCACCAAAGCATATTTTTCTACCAAAGATTTGTTATGAATTGTTGCATCTGAGGTTGCAAGATTTTAAAACTATTTAAGAACATAATTCTTCTTTGTTCAAATTTATCACTTTTATGATTATGTGGAAAAAACTTATTGAATAAGACATGTTTGGAAAAAATATTTTCTATTTTTCATACTTCTAATATGCTTCTGCAATAGCAATACAGAGAGCATCATTTTAAAAAGCATTCTGAATCAATTTAATGTCTTCTTGTGTGAACAAAATAATGAGTTTTATTCAAGATGGAGCAAATAATTTGTCAGAGGCTACCACCTTGTCGGGGAAGGGATAAGACCACCTTCTCTACCACCCCTATCACCTTAGAATCTTAAAAAATTTAAAGAACTCAATGAAAATGAAATTTGGAGGAAATTTGTAAAAATTTCACCTAGAAGAATCAATAGACATTTTAGGTGATTTTAATCTAGTTTTAAGGATTGTTTTTAGGTGGATTATAGTGGTTAGGGTCTAAAATCACATCTGAAACTAATTTCTGGGGTCAAAATTGAGATTCCCGAGCCAAAACCCTGTTGAACTGAACCCAGAAAACACCTTCTGTGATCGGTATGCCAACCGGCATACCAACAAGCTATCAATCCTTTATTAAGGCTTGGCCCAAGGAAGATATTCGAGACCCAATCAACTGGTATACCAGCGACGTACTGGTGGCCGTACCAGTGAGGTAAAATAGGAAAGAAATGATAGGAAATGTAAGGAAAACCTAAATAAGTTGAAATTAAGGAAAAAAGGGATTAAGAAATGGAATTTATAAGAAGGATAAAAAAGAATACAATTTAAAAGAAAATTAAGAAAGTTAAGGAAATTAATTAGGAACTTAAAGAATTCCTATAAATTAATTAGTTTTTACTATTTTGTTATACATGACAATCGATGCAAATTCTGTTATAAGATGAGTGACTCTATACGGAAGTGCATGGATTTTGGTAATATTTTCTATACCTTCCCTATTTTTGTGGGTTGTTTGTAAAATGTTTTATATAGTTTATGAATATGAAAATTATTTGGAATCTAATATGAGTTATCATTCTATTTCTGGAACAGTTTATTCCAGGAGGGATAATACCTGGCAATTTGGACATACTCTAGGGGTGATACAATGTTCTAGCGATCTGATCCCACATACTAAGAAGACAGAGTCTAGTGTTTTTTACATTCGTACGAGATTATACATCAGACGTCTAACTAATCTATCTGAAGATGCTCAGGAGTATGATTTATGTTTTTGGATGGAGTATTATGATCTAAATAAGAAACTATTTTGAAATAAGAAACTCTGATATAGTACTAATTATGATTTCGATTCTTTTATGATTCTGACATCAGTATGCTTATCATTCTATACGATTTTGTTGTATTCTGATTTAGTTATGATATTCGTTTATCATATGGATTTTTGTAAGAAAACTCTATTTCTGCATTTTGTATCTGTTTATGGAACTCAAAACTATATGGATTAAAAAGCACCCTTTGTAAGTATGATTTCATAATTCATGGCTAAAACCTGTACTTCTGTGTTCTATTACTCACACGAGCTTTAACTTATGAAAAATTATTATTTTTCAAATAAGGAAGAACTAACTGATTAGGAGAAAGATTTTCTTTTAGTTTGTGTTATATTAGAGAAGGGAAAAGTAATGTAAGTAATATAGTTTGTAGTATAATTTGTAATAAAGTTAGCAGGCTCTAAGACATACCACTTTCTATAATGTTTAATACTTGGTCTGTAATAAGTTATGGTTATGCACTTCTCTTTCAGTATAGTATGTTAAATATTTTCTATTCTTCCAATGTGTTATCCTCATATATATATATATATATAGTGCACTTTTTATGTGGACCAAATCCGTGTAGACTAAATAAGGACCAAGCTTTTTTTCCCACTCCCGATCAAATTTTCACGATCCGACCCGTCCAACGTGTTTATACATTTTTTATAAACTTGTTTGCAAAAAACGGTAAAAAACAAATACTCGGAAGGCCTTCATCCGAGACAGTTTAATACAGACTGTTTATTTTAAAAAATCAGAAAAACTGTCCAGATGAAACCCTTCTGGGCAATGTTTTTCGACAATTTCTCGCGAGTACCTTTATCAACACGTTTTAAAGACATTGGATGGTTTGGATCGTTGAAATTCGATTTAGAAATGGTGATCCATATTTAGTCCACACGCTTTTGGTCCACACAGGAAGTCCACTCTCTCTATATATATAATTTTTAGTTTTGTTCTGCCATGAGGTGGTTGAGTAATCACCTGATATCTATCACGATGACATCAAAGGATGGATCAAGGTCGTGACAATAGATCTTGATGCAATAATTAATTCAAGGTTCATTTTTGAAAATATTATGTGACATACTATCTTGAAAGATAGAAAATATTTTGTGCATCTATAAATAAACAAAGTCAATGTTGATACAATATCTCGTCATGCAAACCTAATTGAAGGCTCTAGAAGAGCACATATTAGGATATTTATAAAACAAAAATTTGTATTGATGATTCTTTGTATTTTAACAGATCCAGAAGAAATGTACTAAGATATTCATCATAATGGTTATCATATTGACCACGAATGAATGCAAAGAAGAATATTTGTATATTACTTCTATTTTATCTGGCAAAAAGTTGGTACCTTCTCATCTAGATTATGTTATACGATGATAAAAATAATTAAATGACATGTTGTGATACACCAGAAGTGTTATGACCCAAAATTTTTTATATTGCGGCATAATCGGCTTGGACATCCAGGGTTGATAATGATGTGTCAGATTATCGAGTATTCAAATGGGAATCCGTTAAAGAACTAGAAGATTATTTAAAGAAAAAACTTATTATCAGACCATCTCCCTCAAAATTAGTATTTGAATCTCCATATTTTCTTACAAAGAATTCAAGGACATATTTGTGGTCCTATACACCCTTCATGTGGACCATTTCGTTAATTTATGGTTTTGATAAGTGCATCAATTAAATGGTTACATGTTTATTTACTATCTACCCGCAATATGACATTTGATAAATTACTTTACTAAATTATTAAATAAGAACACATTTACCAGATCATCCTATTAAAACAATTTGTCTTGATAATGCTGTTGAATTCACTTCTCAATCTTTTAGTAATTTTTGCATATCGACCAGAATTGATGTTGAACATCCTATTGTATACACTCATAATCAAAATGGTTTGGATGAATCTTTTATAAAAAGCATCAGTTAATTGTAAAACCTTTTCTTATGAAAACAAAATTTTCAAATTTGCTTGGAGACATGCTATACTAAATATTGCATCTTTAGTTTGTATTAGACCCACATCATATCATAAATTATCACCATCAAAATTTATACTTGATCAACAATCAAATATTTGTCACCTTAAAGTTTTTGGTTGTACTGCACATATACCTATCACATGTCATCAACACAATAAAATGGGTCCTCAACATAGACTTAGAATTTATATCGTTTACGACTCTCCATCTATCATTGGATATCTTGAACCTTTATTAGGAGATATTTTTAGGACATGTTTTGAACATTATAATTTTGATGAAGCAGGCTTACCAGTATTAGGTGGAGAAAATTCAGAGCCAGAAGCTTGACTTGAAATCACTTGGAGTGCCCTGATAGACACACAAATTTACATATTTAGTGCGTCTATCTAGTCTTGTCCACGATTTTGTTTTGATTATTTTCGTTGTTTTATTTCATTTTGCACGTAACGGGTTTCTCTAGTGCTTTCAGGAAAACCATGCTAAATCTATAGTTTTGGACATATCAAGCTTCACGTAATCAAAGCCTGGAGTGTCAAGGGTCATTGGAAGAAGCCAACATAAGACCAGCGAAGGTGGTTATCGATAACCATCCATTGCATGTTATCGATATCCGGCAAAGGAAGAAGTCCCAGTAGAAATACCGACAAAGTGGTTATCGATAACCACTCATTCCAAGTTATCGATAACCTGTAGAAGAAATGGCCCAGCCTGAAACCAGACAAGATGGTTATCAATAACCACATTGTGCATGTTATCAATAATCAGTGCAAGAGAAGAAGCTCGACATAAAACCAACTGAGGTGGTTGTCGATAACCACAAAACTGGGTTATTGATAACCCGAGAAGATCCAAATCTGAAAATTAAGGTTATCGATAACCCATGAGATCGGGTTGTCAATAATAGGCATTGCAGGGGAAAAATTTTGAGTTTAAAGTTTAGATTGCATGGGTGTTTTTGTAATTGTTTGAGAAAGAAACTCGATATATATAGGAGTGGATTAAATATGTTTTTATCATATATTGTTAGGTTTAATTAGGGTTAAGGGAGCCTAGAGCCACCCCTCTATTCTCTCCTCCATTGTCATCTTCTCCATGCAAGACTTTTGTTCTTAGTTCTCAAGTTCAATCCAATAGATAAGTAATAACTCTTGTTGATCTTTCTCTTATTGTTTAATTCAATTATCAGATTAGTGATTGCTTTACTTCTCTTATTTTCTCAATCTTTTCATGGCTTCTCTCTCAATTCTTATGAATATGCATGCAATAACCACCGTGAGTGAGTAGTTCCTCTAGGTATAATTGGGGTGATGCCGATATTGGATTCTATGCACCCAAAGTTCTCATGATTTGTGTTTATGGACAATTCACATAGAGAAATCCCTTCATGCATCAACCCCATGAGATTGATGAGTTTTGCCCATAAATCGACAATTATATTGTCATCCATAGTTCTTAAAACATCATTCGCAAGGGGTTTGATGTTTGTTCAGTGACAATCTCTGCAGTGCCTGAATATCCATGTTTTAATTGTTATTGAGAACTCAAGGTGTCATGGATTACATATTGGTGCAGATTCCCCAACCACGTTTTTTTATTAATCTAAGTGTTATTCCATCATATATGTTTGTAGTTTAACTTTAGTTGTCAATTTTAAGTTTTAATCTTGTCATCCTAATCTCACACCCAACCACACAACCAAAGATGCTAGCATCCAACTGCCATCTACCATCAAATTACCATCCGTTTCACTATCGTTAGTCCTCCTTGTGGATTCGACTCCGGACTTACCTAATTATCTTGCTTGGGCAATTAACATTCCCTAAGCTTGGGGTTATTTACTTCAATACAAAGTAAGCAAACAAGACACACGAATTTACATATTTTGTGTGTCTATCTAGTCTTGTCCACAATTTTGCTTTGTTTATTTTCGTTGTTTTAATTCATTTTGCACGTAACGGGTTTCTCTAGTGCTTTTAGGAAAACCATGCTAAATCTTTAGTTTTGGACATATCAAGCTTCACGTAATCAAAGTCCGAAGTGTCAAGGATCATTGGAATAAACCAGCATAAGACCAATGAAGGTGGTTATCGATAACCATCCATTGCATGTTATCGATAACCGGTAAAAGAAGAAGTCCCTGTAGAAATCCCAACAAAGTGGTTATCGATAACCACTCATTCTTGGTTATTGATAACCTACAGAAGAAATGGCCCAGCCTGAAACCAGACAAGATGGTTATCGATAACCACACAGTACATGTTATAAATAATCAGTGCAAGAGAAGAAGCCCAGCATGAAACCAACCGAGGTGGTTATCGATAACCACAAAACTGGGTTATCGATAACTCGTGAAGATCCAAATATAAAAATTAAGGTTATCGATAACCCACCAAATTGGGTTATCGATAATAGGCGTTGTGGGGAAAAAAATTTGAGTTTAAAATTTAGATTACATGGGTGTTTTGTACCTGTTTGAGAAGGAAACTCGATATATATATATATAAGAGTAGGTTAAATATGTTTTTATCATATAATGTTAGGTTTAATTAGGGTTAAGGGAGGCCACGCCCACTTAGCTTACAACCAAATGCCAAGCCCAATCCAATTATCATAATTGGATTTTCTATAAAAAGATTAGGCCCGCCCGTGGCACGGGGCACATTCCCACGAATCCACGAGGCATGGACCTGGAACCCAGAACACGGACCACGGACCACGGACCACGGACCCGAACGCAGGCACGGGCACGGCCGGCCGGGCGGCGATGGAGGCGCGCGCGCGCATGTGCGCGTATGGGAAAATATGCGATGTGCACATCAACTTACTTTCCCATTAAGCTTGGTTGTGAACCTTAGTCTCACACTATAATAAATATACCCAACCTCCAACTTCTCAACTTCCAATGTGGGATTGAGTATTTTAATACTCACCCACCATTGGAAACACCCAACTTTGAATGTCAATTTCTCATTCAATAATTAATGAAATTTAATAATTCTTTTTGTGTATTAAAGCCCTTACATAGGACTATTAATCTCCACAAATAATCATCTCAAATGATAACATATTTAACTCATAAATATTTATTAAATTCCATTAAAATTTTGGTAAAAACCAAAAATCTTTCCAACAAAAAGTATATGAGTTCATTCGAAATATTCATTATGTGATAAATAATAATGCGTTCTTAAAGATTCATATATACATGTGAATTGAATTTCTAGTAAGACAATTTCAAAGACTCTCTTTGAACTATGAAAAGAAAGAAAATCAAACTTAAAGACACTTGTATGTATTGAATTGTCTTGCAGAGGACATAAATTATAAATCTCATTTTGTTTTTATAATGATATGTAGTGACATTATTTGTTGCACAAAAGAAATTCGAAATATATGAGTGTCTTTATCGTAACACTGTACAATTTCATATTCTTTAAAGATGGTAAAATTAGTTGAAGTGATAAATCATAACTTTAAATAATTGTTGTTGTTCGTATAGTTCTACAAAACAATGAATTGTCAATCACATTATAAATGAGATTATTACCACTGAAGAAATTATAAAATAATCACAAAAATCTAGCACACATTCAGTCACATCTCAATCACATCCTAATCATATATACCCCAAACATATACACAACCGTTGGATTTTGATCCAACGGCTGAGATTAAACCCCTAATACACACAATCACAAATACACATTAAAACCCTATGTTCAATGCCACCCCCCAAACCACGTTTACTATGCAGCACATTTCAAAAGTCACGCCTCTTCCCATCTCTCTCTCGAGCAGCTACACATCTTGTCACACTCCGGAAAAATTAAGTTATTTTTTCCTTCGTTTCAAAAAAAAATTTAATTAATTGGATCTCTTTTTTTTGGGATTTAATTTTTATTGTCGTTGGGTTCCCACGGCTCAGATTTTATTTTACCGAGCCTGTCTTAGTGAGGGAAGTTTTGTTTTGTGAGGTTTTGTGTTTTGAGTGCGGGCAAGCCGTTGTGGTGGAATTCGGGTCGCATGTTGGTCGTCAGGGGTTGTTCGTTATTTTGGCGAAGCATTTAATCCCTTCTTTTAAATAAATTGATTTTATTCTTTTAATAAAAAAAAGGAGACATTTAGTTTCGGCTGCCCTTCCCCCCAACTCCATCTTTCCCCCCTGACTCCCCCCTGTGCGAAAACCGTAGGAACCCCATTCCCACCGCCGCACTCTCATCCCTCTCCCTCACTCACCCCGCCGCACCTTCCTCCCCCATCTCCTCCCTCTATATCGGCGCCACCCTTCCCTCCTCCCTCCTCTCCCTCTCTCGGCCCACTCTTCCCTCCTCCCTCACCTCTCGGTCTCTCTCCCTCTCCCCTCTCACTCGGTTTCTCCCCCTCTTCCCTCTCACTCAGTTTCTCTCCCTCTCGGTCTCCCTCTCCTTCCCTCTTCGCACACACACACACACACGTGAGCTGTGTGTGCGGTGGTGGTGGTGGCGGCGACGCGTGGACGGCGTCGGGTGGTGGCTCTGATGCTATGTTAACAATTATGAAAGAAGCACCATTAAATGAGAAATAGTTGAGAGAATTTTCCATTGACTGAAAATATGATGGTTACAGACTTTTATTGAGGATGAGCAGGCCATCCACCGACTTACATAGTGGGCTGACAAGGCCCAACAGACAATACAATCTTCTGGAACACGGAAAGAGTTCTTCCAGAAGATTACTCACAGAACTAAGATAACAAGACCAAACATTGACCATCTACTAGAAGAACAGAAGTTATCTTCCAGAACATCATAAGAGCAGAACTAGAAGTATGCAACATGGAGTCCCATCTTCTGGAACAACAAGCCCTATCTTCCGGAACACCAAGGACCAAGAGACTTAGACTTGCAGTATGGACATTTATCTTCTGGAACAATAGGCCCTATCTTCCGGAACATCATGAGATAAGGATAACAGACCTGCAGCAGTTAGCTTGATCTCCTGGAACATGAGCACTGGACTTCTAGAACATCAAGAGTGAAAACAGAAGAGATTGTTTCTTTAAAAATAATAAATCTCAAATGTACAGACTCCAATAAATAAAAACAACTCTCTGGTCAACAAGACCGATACAACTCAACTCCATAACACAACTGGGCTCAAGGCCAATACAACTCTACTACAACTCGATAAACTGAAGCAGACTCAGGCTGAGAGCTAAACAATTTCTCAAATAAAGAAATAAATAAAAGACTCAATACTACTACACCACTGACAAACTCAACTGCAGCTGGACTGGACTGAACTGTGGACTCTAGCACGAATACCTAAAAAGAAAAGCACAAGCGTGCATCAGCGACGACGGCAGCTGAATATGCATAGAATTGCATAATAAAGATAAGTAAAAGTAACTAAGGATCACTATTTCCAAAATATGCCTTTTCTTTTCAAAACTCATCTTTTAGTCAAGAAAGCCTTTACTCTTATAAGAAACTCAACACTTTAAAGATATTTCATACTTCCCTTTCAATATTTCATTTGCAAAACTCTTTATTTCCAACGCCCACCAAAATTCCATTTCTCATACTGAATTACCAATTCCCATTATCTTTCATGTTTATTCATAAGCTTATTTCCAGTGATTCACATCAACCAATACATCTGAGATATTTCTCATTACAAACCACAACCCATCTCAATAACTATAATAGCCAAGGGTCATTCAATTCCGCTGGCCAGCGTTATGACAGATCTGTAACCTCGTATATCATTTCTGATAGATACAGGGGATATGATCCAAGGGCCACTCGTAATATTGTCCCAGTGGTAGGGAACAACAATCGCTTCTACATTTGCTTTGAAGCTAGGCACAATGTCCCTACATTTGCCTTGGAACTAGGCACACCCCTACATTAGCCTTGGGGCTAGGCTACAAGACTATGATAGCAACATCAATGTTTATGAACAATCTATTCTCTTTCAAATCTCTTCTCCTTTCCAACACATTTTCTTCTTTCAAAAACTGTTGGGGGCCGAACTCTCAAGAGGCCGGAGCCACGACCTCCTCCAGGAGGACCACAGCTCAGACCAGCCAGCATGCGGCCGAACAGATCATAGCCGGCGACAGGGCCTCTCTGGGGCTCTCTCCGGCCCGGAGACTCATAGCCCAGAGGAGGAGCCTAGCCGAAGCACCCAACAGTCAAGGTCGTGCGACCGAACTAAGCTTAGCTGACAACAGGGCCTCTCTGGGGCTCTCTCCGGCTCGTAGACTCAAAGCCCAGAGGAGGTGCCTAGCCGAAGGGACTCACAATCAAGGTAATGCGACCGATCAAAATACGGGCCGACGAGAACGCTTCTGTGCAGAGGTTTCTCGGTCCAAGACGGCCAGACTAACAACAAGTAGCGCCGAAGCGTGCCGCTTCGGCCAGACAGGACAAGATGCCTTGTTCACAGCAAAGATTCCCTCGGAGACAGCATCCCGGGTTTTGCGCACATGGCAAACACACGCCTGACACAGAATCAGCTTTTCCGTGATTCCCGCCGCATGTCAGACCACCTCTATCAGCTTTTCTGCCGCCTGATGTTGTCAAGCGCCGCCGCCTGACATTGTCGGGGCCGACCGGTCGGCCACACGACAGCCCACTCAGAGGGGACAGCTGCACTGCCCCACGCCGCAGGTGGGCGACTCACTCGCACCGAAGCGCGTGCCCAGCACTCTCCGATGCCCTATATAAGGAGCTTGGCAGTCATTATTTGGTAGACACTCTCTCTCTAGCCCAAGCTCTGCAAGTTTACTTTCTCTCTCTACCTTCTACTTTGCTGATTTTTCCATCGGAGGGTCCACCGGCGACGCCGCCGGTAGCCTAACGTTTGTCTTCCTGTGCAGCCAGGTTCAGCCGCTCAATACCACAGCTCACCGCCGGAATCCACCGCAGAAAAGGCTTACCCCCCAACAATTGGCGACTCCGTTGGGGAACCTTTTTCTCTAACTTTCAGATTCATTCTTTGAGCTCTCAAA
>NMUG010009398.1:0-11294 GCA_002855965.1 Monotropa hypopitys
TCTATCTCACAACCCCTTGCACCCCATGCATATACATTTATATGGCTAAAATCACATGTCCGACATACAGCCCACAAGGACATAAAGTCCCCAAATCATTTACTGACACATCAACCGTATAGTCTGCAAGAACATAAAATTCCCAAATTATATTTTTACCAACACATCAATTGTGTTGTTTGCAAGAACATAAAGTTCCCAAATTATATTATTACTAACACATTCAATGTGTAGTCTGTAAGAACACAAAGTTCCCAAAATGTATATTCCACTACCACGCCTAATTGTGTAGTCTGCAAGAACATAAAGTTCCCAAATTCTTTTCATGATATATAGTATGCATATATCCCCTCACTCATCTCACCCCCAACAATTGTAACATATGTAAAGCATGTGATAAAGGATGATTTCTAACACTTTGCACAAAGGAAAATAATGAGTTAAAAACTTGCAAAGTATTTGCAAAATACCATAAACATACACTCATATATGGCCTACGCGTTGTTCCGATTATTCCCTTCCGGAATAATACAATTCTCTACGGTATTCCCTGTCAAAACAAGGGAAATAAATCAGTCCGAGATGATATGAATTCAAATTAAACTCATCAATACATGAAATGAAGGATTTAAGTACTACCTCCCCTTGTTCTTATTCAAAACCCCTTTTATTTTCCCCATTTCATGTGATATACCATAAATTTATAGATTTCCAAGTGTATATATACTAAATCCATTCTTAGATTCAAAGATCATCAAATTCTACAAAGATTTCCATGTGTATATATACTCTATGTTCATATAGGAGCCAAACACAATACTAATCCATGTTTTCTTTCAACAAAACTCCATAACCTTCATCTATGAACTCCATCTCATCCATTAGAAATAAGATTACAGAAAATAGAACTTGAGAGGATGAAGAAATGCAGTACCTACCAAGTGGTACAAGGGTTATACAAGCAAAATCCAAGATCTCTTTCTCCAAGGTCAACAATAGAGTTTTTCTCCTTCTTCTCCAACTTCCTCTCTCTCTAGACTTTTAGAATGAAGAATATCCAGTAAGGGTCGTGGATTAACTTCCAAAGTTTTTAAATTTTGAACTGCCGACCTTCGTCCGGACGATGCCCGACCTCGTCCGAACCACCGAGCTTCGTCCGGACGAACTTCACCCATGGTCCGGACGATGCTTCCTGAAACCTCCAGTTTTTTACATGTTTACCTTCGTCCGGACGACCTGTACCTTGGTACGGATGACTCCTTAGCCCAAAGTTTTACACATTCTCGTCCATGTTCGTCCGGACGAGACCCAACCCATGGTCCGGACGACGCTACCCGAATTTGCCCAATTCATCTCTAAAACACTCCAAACTCATCTAACACAACCTTAAACACTTCTATAACATTTTTAACACTTGTAAGGTCACTCAAAGACTATTTCCCCACCTTTCTAAGGTCCTTAACGCCTCATAAAAAAACTTTAAAATATTTAGATCATTCTATAAACATCTAACTTATCCATTTCTTCACAAAACATCATCTCTTGCTAAGGATAATAAAGAATGAGATTTTTATTTATTAGTTAAGGTAATGGATGTTACACCACAACCTAGAGGGGGGGGGTGAATAGGTTGACCAATTAAAATTTTATGAATTCTGATTTTTAAAGCTTGTTACAAATTAAATGATAAGCTTTAATATTGGACAATTGTTGTAATGATTGTTTATTTATTTGCAAACGGAAGCGATTATGTAATATATGTAAACAAACCAATAACATGTGCATGTGTAGTGGAGATAGAGAGTAAGAGTAAATCAGTGACATAACAATAGATATATAGTGGAAAACACAATCGATCCCTATGTAGAAAAATCACTGCCCTAGTCTACGGTTTCACTAGAAATAGCAAAGGTTTAGGATACAAGAGTTACTTAACTTCACCAAGCCCACCTAGCTCCTATCTAAAGCTCCCCGAGCCCCTTCTACTATCCTCCAGCTATTCCACAGTCTTCAACTGATTTTCGACTCTCGATCGGCTCTGAAGTGCTTCGGCCAATGTAGACAAGGCACCAACAATGCAAAGCACGTGCGTGCTAGAAACAACAAGTGATACGACTTGCAAAAGCAATACTAGACACGAGGTCTAGAGGAGTGAATAAAAAAGGAGTGAAAATAAACACTATGGTATGTGCCAAACTCCAATGTACAAGGAATGGATGATTCAAGGCAATTATGCCTAAGGAACAAATTCCTAAGAGAATGTTCTAGTGAAAATCACCACAATGATATATATTGGAATTAAGGTAAGTATACCCAAGGAGAAGGAATTCTCCAATGAAATAGGGTCAAGCAACTTAATGCAATGACAAACCCTACAAGAGATTGAATATAACAAGTGAAATCTCAAAAACAATAATGTTTTAAGGGATAAAGCTCAAGGATTTAATAGAATACCCAAAGAGATGAATACACTATAAACCCTAGAATCACTAGGAGTCAAAACAAGAACCAAGGAATTGATTTGAATAGATTCACATAACTCTATAATGTTATGAGAGAAAACCCTAGACAACACACCTCTTGCTAATGTCAAAAATATGGAAATCTAGACCAATGATCTAGATCAAGACACAAACTCAATTGATCTAGTATACCTTGTAAGAGATCAATGTAGATAGATGATCTCAAGAGAACTAGCAAGGAGAGATCAAGAGAGAAGCAAGAGAATGATGGAGAGACAAACCTTCAATGGATTCTTGATGAAGAACAAGGTTTGAGCAGCCACACAATCCAAAAAAACCAGAGAACTTAGGGTTTAAGTTCTTGTAGTAATCAAATTTATGTTTAAAATGAAACCAGGGAGCCTATATATATGAGGGCTCACTAAAAATGATTTAGGGTTAATAATATATACTAAGTATACCAAAAATGCCCATAAACACGCTCCTCCATGTCATATAAAATTAAAAATACGATTTTAAAATTTTCGAGCAGCAGGGGTCCTAACCGGTCGGGATCCCGCAAGCCTTCCATCCCAGCCGGTCGGGAGGGAGGCGATTCTAGACCAAGGTGATCTCAACCGGTCGGAAGAGTGGGACCAACCGGTCGGAAGGGGTTCTGATGGGTTTTGACAAAAATAAAAAAGAAGACCAAAAACATAAGGGAAATCCCAACCGGTTGGGCTCCAAGGGGAACCGGTCGGGAAGGGTTTTGATGGGACAAAAAATTGTTTTAAAAAAATCTTTTGAAACTTCCGGGAATGATCACTTAAGGTTCAATACAAAAATAAAAATAATTTTATGACCCAAAATAGGAGTTTTCAATCAAGGATTTATGCATAAACATCAAGACACTTGAACCAAGGATCTTAAGAAGAATAGACATGAAAGAAGACGATCCTAATGTTCAGGGACATGACATGACATGGAAGAAATGGAATAATCGAAGTAACAAGAATTAACTCACAATGAAGAACCTTACCAAAAGAGTAAATGACCATATCATGAACTTCCAAAAATGAACTTGCACTATTTTGTTGCCGATAAAACTGCATCCGAATCTTCGAAGCTTGGAAATAGGAGCATCTACCTATGCTATCTCAACCCAAACTAAAAATAAGATCAAAAAAAGATCCTATACAAAGATTCTACTAAATTGATTCGGTTCCGGAAAATAGCCAACAAGAAAAATCGGTAACACAACTCATTCACTTTAAACCCAGATTTCTCATCCCAGATTGAAACTTTATTTGCCTTCTTTGCCTTTTGAGTCTTCAAATCTCCAGTAAGTGACCCCAAACTTCTGCCTTCTTTGCTCTCTTCTCCTATTTCTTCTTCTTCTTCTATACTTGAAACAAACCTCAAAACATGGGTATTTTTAGAGGTAGAGTTAACGCTCCTCATAAAATGGAACAATTTCGTGAGTACTTAACGTTCTAGAGAATGTGAGTGTTGAACTTGCACTATCTAAATACAAGTGGAAGGATGTAGATGACAATACCCTCCTCATCCCTGTTATTGACGTTTTCGAGGCATAAATTCAATTTCCTCTTGATCCCCTTTTTCTCCAGTTCTGCAATTACTTGGGCCTGACTCCTACACAGATGTCTACCAACATGGTGTGCATTGTGATGGGGGTTGCAGCCCTAAATTGCATTACCAGTTTCAAAATGACAATCCATGAAATCTTGTACCACAATACCGTTAATAGTACCAAAACAAGGGATTTGATACTTCAAGTTTAGGGCTGAATGGGGGAAACTAGTCCTGAACACCCCTGACACTGATAAAGGCAATGACGATGACATATTTATTGTCACTGTTGCACCGGGAAAATTTTCTGTCCGTTTCTTCACCTCCTGACGTGGAGGGGCACTTTCCGGGGCGTACTCTGATCGTTTTAGGACTTGTTTGTGACTTAGTTTGAAAATGAATTGAATGGTTGGGTTGTACCGGTTTTGAAAATATTTAGACTTAATAACGGTTTTATAATTGTTTAAACAATATGCAGTCTATTATTAATCTGTTTTTGGAGTCGCCACTCGGTAGAGAGTTGCAATGTGCCAAGTCACTAATTTTGAAATGAGAAAGGTGCATGTATAACTAGAAATTCTGATTCAGGGATTAAATTATGAATGAGGAAGGTGTTAGGCACCCCACTCGCCCTTTCGGTACTTTATTTTCGAAAGAAAACTTCTTTTAAACTCAAATCAACATTTTCTCGGTCAAGATAAATGATAAATATAACTGATGTAATGAGTGAATTTGAATGTGTTGACTACTTTTTGTGTTTTTTGACGGGCAGAATTTAGGCCCAGTTTTGATTTTTAAAGAAAGAGTTTGAAGAAAAATAGAATTTATGTTTTTCAGCTGAATGGAACTTTGACTGTGTTTTGAAAGAATGATTTTCTATAGTCGGACAGAATTCCGACTGTGTTTTTATTGAATGATTTTATTTTGTTTGTATTTTCCAGTCAGATGGAACTTCGACTATATTTAGAAAATGTTTGTTTTTTGTTTGGAAATTCCAAAAGAATATTGAGTGATCCAGAATGATCCGATTCACAAGATATTGTTTTGATCCAAATCGGTTGGCTACTACAAGCTTTCACCTAATGATCCGAATCGAGGAACTTTGTTTTTTAAAAAGTACTTTTGATGCTTTTTAGTCGGGCAGAGCTTCGACTGTGCTTTTAAAAATAGTTTTTATATTTTTTAGTCGGACAAAGCTTCGACTGTGTTTTTGAAAATGTTTGATTTTTTAGTTTGGAAATTCCAAAGGAATATCGAGTGATCCGGGATGACCCGACTCACAATATATTCATTTGATCTAGATTAGTCGGCTACTGCAAGTTTTCACCTAGTGATCCAAATCGAGATATTTGTTTTTTTTTTATTTTAAAGTATTTTGGATATTTTTCAGTTGAACAGAGCTTCGATTGTATTTTGAAAAATGGGGAGAAAGTTATTTTCTTGAATTTGGGGAAATCTTAAAGAATATCAAGTGATCCAGAATGAACCGACTCACAAGATATTCATTTGATCCAGATCGGTCGGCTACTGCAAGTTTTCACCTAATGACCAGAATCGAGAGATTTGAGTTTGTAATTTTGAAAGTATTTTGGGGAGGCGGCATGGAATGCCGAAGAGAGAGAGAGAGAGACCATATAATATAATATAATATAATATATAGGTATATGTATGTATGTATGTATGTATATAGACAGGGGTATAAAATATCATATATATAAACCGAGCTAGTATAGTCCGAGCTAGACGACAATTATATATATAAACCAAACTGGTATAGTCCGAGCTAGACGATAATTATATAGCATATCGGTAAGGTTGGGCTATAGAAATGAAATGAAAGCAATAGAGATGGATATTTATTTTCCTTGTAAATTTCGAGAGATGAAAGATTGGCTAAACGGCAAGAGCGGACTATAGCCAAAAATTCATTAATCGATCTTTACAAGTTTGATTTGAGATATTCAAGGAGAGATTTTCAAAGACCTTCGGTATTTGACCGAATAATAAGTAGGCATAGTCATACGCGAGGCCAAGATATCATTTAACGAGACCTTAAAGAATCCAATTTTGAATAAAAATGGCATATGGGCCAAGATCGATATTTTTTTTCATTTTTAAGACAAATACGTTTTTATGTTCTTCTCATATGCGACAATAGAGCAGGCGTAGCCTAGCATGTGTCGAATTCTAATGAGAAAAAGACATAAATGGATGTCCTCTTTATTTGGACATTTGTACAAATAAGAAAGCGAGAATAAAATGATAAGAAAGCGATAAGTATAATGGAAATTTTCTATAAATTGAATCTGTACAATTCGAGAAGACGACTTCTTAAAATAGCTTCTTTAAAATATAGTAAGGTATAGTTTCGGACGCGGACGATACGAATATCAAACTATAGATTAGAAGACTACCAAGAGTCTCCCAAGAATCAAGACAACAACAAAAATATATTTACTATGTAAAATGGGCGGAGGTTCGGCTAGGTTTAGATACTTCGCGGGTTTGCGGAAAGGGAGTTTGTAGGGTTTTTGTGGTTTTGAATCGGTAGTGAAAGATTTTGGTTGCTGGAAATTGGCTCGAGATAGAGCATTCCTTAAGAATGAAGGGGGTTCTTAATGGAACTAGGGTTTGGTAGACGTTCGAATGATTTTGAATAGGTTTAGTAAAATTGGCAAGTGTTTATGCCTGGAGGTGTGTGGATTTGAAGTGTAAGGGTAGCAATAGGAATGCTTGGACCTTTGAAGTTGTTAGAGGTTAGTCCTATATATAGGCTCAACATGCACAAAATTCCAGCCAATGAGATGGCTCGCGAGCACTTGCCTGGTTTAGATATTTTTTGGTTGGATTTCAGCCCATTTCATTGGTGAAAATAAAAACTAATTAAAAGAAAATATCTAAAAATTGAAAAAGTGATCCCGGGCTCTGAAATTCGTCTGAAGCTTCTGTTTGTGCTTGGTTGGCTTCCCGTTGAACTCGGTCTTTGACAATTGAATTAGATATTGTTGATCCCTGAGTTGGATCGTGAATATAGAAAATGTCTCGGGCTTGAACCAGACGTTTTCAAAGAAAACCCTAAAAGACTGCTCTTTTGCTTTAAATAATGGCAGAACCTTTATGTGCATCTCTTAGACTACTCCACTTCCGTTGGATCTGTTCTACAAGGAATGTCTAATTTTGCAGACGAGGTTCGTAAAAATTAGGTTTGCTGATTTCTGAGGTCGGCTAGTTGTTGCAGTGAAATTTGAACGGATAGGCGTTTATGTCCAACTAAATTCCGAATTTTGATTGGATGGATTCAGTCTTTATGCAGCGTTCTCAGTAATGAATTTGTTATCGACTTTCCATTTTAAAGTATAATCTTGGTTGCTCGTATAGGATTCTACTGGTTCCCGAGCATATTGCCTATGATGAGGAGGTTTATGAGCCATACATTTGATGTTTGTCCCGAACTGTGCATCGGCTTGAAATTCTAATTTTGGGTAAATGTTCCTTAATACTTTATCGATGTTGGTTGATTGGCTTATTGTCTTTGACTGACGTCGGTACTACTCGTGGAAAGTCCTAATATTCTGGAAGTGCATTTTTGATCTGTTTGGAAGACCGTTTTGCTGAATTCTGAGTTGTAGGCGCTGAGTAAAAATTGGGTTTCAACAATCACGGGAAACTGAGAGTACTCCACTGATGAGACTTAGGATTGTTCCCTGTCTCGCCACGACAGATTCCTCTGTTAGTTCCTTCCCTTGTCAGTTTTTACTTCTTTGCTTTGCTTCTAACCTTTTCACGACATTCTTACTAATCTGACTTGTAACAATCTACAGTAGCA
This sequence comes from Monotropa hypopitys, assembly GCA_002855965.1. Lineage (NCBI taxonomy): Eukaryota > Viridiplantae > Streptophyta > Magnoliopsida > Ericales > Ericaceae > Monotropa > Monotropa hypopitys. Next base: position 7,858 of record NMUG010009398.1, read on the forward strand.
TCCAAAATCAATCAGAAGTCCCTAAAGAACAAGGAATACAAAACGGTTGAGATGCAACGAGTCCTAAATCACAAAGATTCTCGTGGTCGTGACGTGGATAGGTTAGTTTCTAACCTTTTGGATTACACGCCACACTATTAGGGTTACCGAGGAGTGGGGCAGCCTACCTTGACCATCAACCCTGACCCTGAAGCCCAAAGACCTCTTCGAGCTGCCAGAACCTTGACCAAGGTAACCAGTGAAAAATCCAACTGTGGCAAAGCCCTTTCCATAGTCCCACTGGTTGTAGAAACTGGTTCTTCCAGTCGTGTTACCCCCAATCGACCAAACACCCCTTCTTCAGGACTGGGAAGACGAAATGAGACGATTCAATTTTGATGGGCTGTTTCAAAAGGTTTCTGACCTTCAGGTCAATGACCTGCCACTACTGCTTCTCCAGATGCACTGCCAACTACCGCACTGGCAACCACTGTTGCCACCAGCACCAACATCCCACCAACCACTGCGGCAAAGCCCATTACCAAACCAACCATCACCTCGACCAAAACCAAATATACACAACTCATTGCGCCTCTTCATTCTCCCACCGAGCCCATCTCTACATTTCCTCTGATGATAATCATCCCTCTTAATAAGGAGCCCCACATTCAGAAGATGAAGCCCCTCCAACAAAGAAAAGGAGGACTGAGAGACATAGAAAAAAAACTCCCGATAAGGCCACTCTCTAGGTCTCCGCGTTAAACAAGGGCAAGGAGGCTCTCATCTGGAAGACCGACTAGGTCGCAGAGTTGTCAATTACACTGGGACTAGCCCAGACAATTCTTCTGCCAAAAGATATGGTCGCGGAAGGAAAATGGGATAGCGGGGATCTGTATGCCTCTATTTGTGCTAGCCCATTCAAGGTATATTCTATCATAATCTTCTATTACTTCAAACAACATTAACTTACTCTTCTTTTTCATCCTTCACTGGGTCGTGCAATGTGCAACCGTACTGGACAGGAAACTCACTGAATTGCAAGTCCAGTACGAATATGAGTAGACCACTAATAGCAACTGCTTAGCTCAGATAGCAAGGAAAGGTGAGAAGATCTAGATGCTAACTAAAAAAACCGCTAACATGGCTGCTGAACTGATCACTGAGAAGGCCATAATGAATAAGGTCGAGCTGGAGGCAAGTCATTGGTTTAACAAGCAACAAGAGCTCCTGGAGAAAACCAGAGCAGATGCTAAGGACGAAATGAAAAGACATATTGAAGCTTTCTAGGCAGAGTAGAAGGAAGCTGCTGAGAAGTTCAAGAACTGGTCAATTGCCTTGGAACAGTACCACAAAGAGCTGGCAGAGACGAAAGAAAACATATCCAAGAAAACAAGAAGGCCAGGACAGACGGGCATGCTGCCAGAACCACAGAAACTAGGGAAGTCTATAAAAAGGAATTCATCGAACAACTCCCTGGTTTGCAGGACTCAATTTTTTTCAGATATTGGGGGATGGCACTAGACTTTATAGGCGTGACAGTGGATTATCCACTTCACATAGCAATTCCTCTACCAAGTCTCAAACTGTCATCCCAACCTTCTTCCCCAGACCTGGAAAATATTAACCCCGCACTGCTAGAGACAGTCGAGCAGGTCTCCTCGACTATGCCTCTTTTATCTAACACCCCAACTGAAATAGTTGTCGAACTGTCAGTATCTTCTGAAGCCATTGTCACTGCCACCGAGGTCCTTGATATTGCTGCTCTACCCCTGTTGATGATCCAGTCTTAACTATTGTTGCTGATTCACCACTACCATTTCAATTAAAAACATAGCTTTGACTTCAACTATTTGTGAACCACCTCCGACTACTAACACAGAACCATTATCTGAAACCCTTCCAACTGATGCACCGAGCACCACTGAGGCTATCATTGACATTATTTAACTTTATCTTATCACTTGGTTTGTAATAAATTTTAAACTATTGATATCGACAACTAGCTTGCTGGTATCTTTGCCTTGGAATTTCTGGAATGCTTTGATTGCTTCTTGACTTGGCTTTTAATCTGAACTTCTTACTTTGTAATGCATATCTTCTACCTATTCTTCTTGCGTTTGCTTTCACTTGTTACATAACTTTGACTTTAATTCTTACTTGTACTGGTTGCATTCATTCATTTGCCGCATTACTCTGTACTTGTGACCTCCATTTTCTGGAAATCCTACAAGTACTGGCAGCGCGGGCTTATGGGTTTTCCACCCCTTTTTAGGCCTTAGACAAACTTAATTACTTCATTGGCCAAGGATTAGTACAATGCTTTGAGTTTCTCACTCATTTCAATCCTGGACTGCTTTCAAATTTATCATCCTCTAAAGGCAATGATGGATTGAGGATCAAACCGGACTCTTTTGGGTTTCTCACCCATTTCAAGCCTAGGCTCTCTTGAGACTTTCATCTCTTTTTATAGCTTTTCGCTTAGGATCTTGTAAAGAACCTTATGGATTTGTCACCAAAATTTGAGATTAGGACCTTGGGACTTCTCATCCCCTAAAGGAACTGAGCTCAGGAACAATGGTCATGGGCCTTCTCAACCCATTTTCCCACATTTACTGCTTGGGACCATTCACCCGTTTTAAACTAGGGCCACCTTGGGACTTCTAGTCCCCTAAAGGCAGGCTTTTGGTTTAGGATCAATTAATAACCTTAAGCTTTGAGTTTAGAAACCTTGGGATTTTTCATCAAGGATCTTAGCTCGGGTACAATAGTCCTGGGCCTTCTCAACTCATTCCGAGCATTCCCTGCTCGAGACCATTGCCCCCAATAAGGAAGTGAAGGCTGGGCCAAGGCTTTGCTTTGTCATTTAAAATCCTAACTTGCTTCAATCTGGGAATACAACATACTTGTTCAAACATCAAGACTTCAAATCAGAATATGACTTCTTTCATTTAATTCATTTGGAGAATAACAATATAATCTGAACAATTCTGAACATTTACTGGTAATACTTCTTCAAATTAGATACATTCCAAGTTCAGGGAATCTGAACTCCATCAAGATCTTGAAGCTTGTAGGCTCCCCATCCAGCTGCACCTATTACTTTGTATGACCCTTCCGAGTTTGGCCCCAACTTACCATCTGTAGGATCCTTTATGTTGTCAAGAACCTTTTGGAGGATTAAATAACCCATCTTTAATTATCTGAATAGGACTTTGCAATTGTAAAATTTAGCCAATTGTTCCTGGTAGGAGGCCAACTTGACCAATGCCCTTTCTCTTCTTTATTCTGCTAGGTCTAGCTATACGGAAAATGCTTTATCATTGCCCCCTGCTCCAACAACTTTGTCCGAATTGTGGGTGTGGGGACCTGTTTCTGCCCGAAGCTTCTCTTGGACTGTTGGACCTTCGGACGCTGGGAGTCGGATATAATCGGAGGCTGTAGTGGTCCCTGCAAACAAG
>NMUG010009399.1:0-11293 GCA_002855965.1 Monotropa hypopitys
CACCATGCTAAGGCATGAGACAAATCGCTAAGGCGAAAAGTGCTAAGGCACAACTGAAGGCTAACACTAAGGTGTAAGCTCAGTACCATGCTAAGGCATGACACAAATTGCTAAGGCAAATAGTTCTAAGGCACAGTTGAGCTAAGCACCATGGTGTGAGCCCGGCACCATGCTAGGGCATGACGTAAATTGCTCAGGCAAATAGCGCTAAGGCGCAGATGAGCTGAGAGTATTATGATAAAGCACAATAGAAATTCTCGGAGTCGAGCAATGTTGAAGTTTAAAACCAATTAGTCTTAAAATCAAAAAGTTAAATTACTCCCCTCACAGGAATTCAACACATGACAAAAATAAGAAAAACACCAAGCTCAGCCAGTCAGAAAGTCCTAAGGTCAGGAGGGGTGGAGAAGATAAAAGCTTATAAAAAGATGGTCTCTAATTTTCCTCGACAACTTTTTCAGCCACCTCTTCTATTATTTCCATAGCTACAAAAGTATTAGCATCCTGAACTATCCTGTCAATGGCATTGAGAGCTGAAAGATCCTTAGGAGCAGGATTGAGATTCTTAGAGGTAACCTCAATGCCCAGATTGTCATCTTCCTCAACAACAACAGTTCAATCTTCCATGGTTATCTCAAATTGTTGGGTACTGAAGTCCAAATCTGGATATTTGTTGATACATTGTCGTCGCATCTCCTTAGAACCATCAAAGTAACTCGACATCACCTCTTCCATATGTTCCTGTTGCTCTTTGCTTCGAATCTCCCGAAGTTGATTGAGGCATTCTTCATCTTTGATCATGGAAGCAGAAGCTTTATCTTCCTCCTTGGCTCTCTCAGCTGCAGCGTTTTCCAAATCCTCAGACAAACGAACGCAATGGGCTACTTTAGCTTTCAACTTCTCCTCCTCTGCTTTCAGCTTTTCTTCAACAACCATTTTCTCCTCCACGAGTTGTTGGAGCTCCATTTCTTTCTTCTTTAATACCAGGGAAGTAGAGTCCCTCTCCGACTGAGCTTGTCTGATCTGATGTTCGATGTCTTGATTCTTCTTGATCAACCTCTCTTGCTGCTGAGAAGCTTTGGACATTTCTTGGGCTATATAAAATCCCTTTGCAAAAACCCAATACAGAAGGTAGAAGAAGTATTTTTATGAGATCTATTGCTAACAGCAATGGGAAACGCATAAAAAATCTTACCTTACTCAGCTCAATTAAAAACTCCTGACATACGACAACAGGAGGTTGGTTGGCCATGTACTTCAGGTCTGCCCGAGATGCTATGCACTTAGCCTTTGTTAAGGCATGGTCATCGTCAAACAGCACCATAGGTCCATCATCTTCTACCCGGGCTTGTTTCCCTTTGCCCTTGCCCCCCTCAGAGGGAATCACTCTTTGTTTCTAGAGATCAGCTTCTGACAGCTAAGGCAGCTCAGTCCTACTTCTTTTTGCCCTAACTACCTCAGTAGGTGGAATTGAAGGCAGAATGGCAGCTAAGGGGACGGGTGGGGAAACATCTTTGGAGGTTCCTTCTATGGTCTTCTTTCTCTTATCAACAGCCTGACCATGCACCAAGTTTCCCCGATCTACTTTCAATTTAGCCAACGCGTCTATGCTCAATTTAGGGGTCATCTCCTTGTTTGCTTCTTCTGTAAAACCAAGAGCAGGATAAGGGATTAGCCGACATCGCAATCAAGAGGAATGTGTGTAAATACCTCTTTCTAGAGCTAAGGCCTCACTTCCAACTTTTGGGCCGATGAGATGGATGGAAAGGCTTTATATAGAAATGAGTTGATCTGGCTCGTGAATATCGTGTTCTTCGACGAGCTTGAGACTTTCCTTTTCCTCTAACGAAATGTTGGTCTTATGCATAGCTGAATTACAAAGAAAAAGATAAAAGTTAATAGTCAAATAAGCTAGGGAAGAACGCGCAACCGATTACACAAGAAAGGTATTCAATGCTCACACAAGGATGAGGGCACCCCCCATTTTCTCTGTATGCGGGGAGTGAGCTCATCTTTCTAGTTCTGATACTCCCAACCAGAACCACCGATGTAGAAAAACTTGTCCTTCCATTCCTTGACTGCATAAGGTAATTTTCCAACCACAGCAGGGGATCGTGGTCTTTTGCTGAAGTACCACCACACCTCGGTGTGTGTAACTTTTTAAATTGCAAAAAGATTGCAAAACGAAGACACACTCAGTGATTTTTTATCATCCGAAGCAGCTAGACACAAAACGGCATAGCTCACCAGAAGCCTATAGCCACTAGGGGCCAACTGCCCAGAGGCCAGGCCAAACCTAAAAAAGGATTTGCCTAATAATTCTGGGAAAAGGAAGACGTAATCCAGCCTCTAAGGTGTCTTGGTAGATGCAAATCTCGTTGGGAAAACTATCACAAGCCCTCTCATCAGGATTAGGGACTCTGAGATGAACAGAATCAGGGATTTGGAATCGCCGACGTATCACCTCCAAGGCATCAGAATCAAGGGTGGAAGGATGAGAAAGAGCAGAGCAGTTAAACTTTGGCCTGGGATAGGGGCAACGAATGACTGTCCTGGGATTTCTACCATTTTATTTTCAGGAGGAGGATGACCCAATATTGCTAAAACCCTAGTGCCGCGACCCATAAGGGGCACTTCCTCATCTCTATTCTCGCTAACGGCAACATTATGTTCTATGTCGGACATGTTTCCAGGACAACAAATATGCAAGAAGGAGAAGGGACGTACCTAGGATGCAAGTATGGAATGCTTGAAGGGTCTTGAAGACAAAGCGCTGATGAATGTTTCCTTATAGAACGGTGGAGGGTTTATTCATCCCTACTAGGCAGAGAAACCGACGCATAATCCCCACCGTCTTCTCATTCTTCGATGGACGATTTAGAAGCAGCCACATGGAAATTATAAGACGTTTCACATCACCAATTTAATATTCGCAGTTACCCAAAAGTGGCGGTGCCACTCAGAGTGTTTTTACCAAAATAGCCTTGCACCCATGCTAATAAAAACAGGGGAGTAACTGATAAGTGGTGCTGAGATGAAAGCTCGGCACCACGGATTGGACCTCGGGTCAGCCTTGAGGTGCTAGTTATGCTAACCTAGCTAATGGGACCTCAGCTCAGAACCAATAATAACGGGAAGACCTCAGTAATGAGACTGAAGGCAACGAGCACATGTCCTTGTTTTTTAGTCAATCTTTCCCGCGTATTCACTGTTTGAAATAGGAGTTCTACGGGGCCAAAACGGAAGTGCAAGATGTTATCCTACAATCACGGGAGCGTGTAGAGTGGATAAAGAAACGTTGCAGAAGATTACGGAGGTTTTCCTAAAATAGAGGAGGGGTATATATAATGTCCGGGAAGACTACGATAACGGGTATGAAATACTTTCTGTAACTTGATTCTCTTTGAATTCTTATTCTCCTTTTACTAAAAATGCAACTGACTTAAGTATCAGAGGATCTTCGGCAGGTACCACACCGGTATCAAGATTGTCTTTGCAGGGCTAGAAGGAAAGGAGAGGAGAAATCAGAGATCGCGTCATCAGTAACCATTGCGAAAGGTCGTTTTATATTTTTGGCAAATCGATCATCTAATTTAAACGTGTGCTTGAGACGTGGGTTAGTCTTTCGGTAGCTCCTCGTCCGTTCAGACAAAGGATGCATCAACTCATTTGTAATCTGAGTTGGTACTGCACCGAGATGACGAGTAACTTGACGATGGCCTTTCACTAGTGCCAAGCTAAGAGCTCTCAGTTCGGCATCTTTTATCATCAGATTTTCTACTTAATATTCCTCCGATCATTGCTATGGAAAATCTAACACGAAAGTTCTTCGCTACATTGAACATGAAGGATGTCTCGTCTTTTGCCTGTCTCAGTCAAACTTTGGCATTGCTTTCGTGTCAATCTTCAAGATAACATTAAATTTTCAATCAAACTTTATTTTTAGTATTGGGTTTAAGATTTTTTGATAACTCGGTATCCTCCAATGAACCATAATTAAGAGTTTCAATAAACAAATCAAGTTTAAATACATTTTTTACGCTAACAAAATTTAATCCAATCAACTTCAACAACTCCTTGCTGGGTTCGACTGATCAAGGTGTTTTCGTTGTCTTACTCATGGTGACCAAAATCTGTTTTTGTTGTTTATGACATTGGCGTAGTGCAAATTAATGATACTAATTAGTCCGTTTCACATGTAATCAGAAGTTTAACACAAAAGTATGTACATTAATTAGTCTTTGGTATGACTAAACTATCAAATATTAATTACACCAATCGGTCTGCATTGATTGAGATCCAAGACCCTAAACAACACACTACATTCACTCACTACACTCAACATAATTACTCGACTGCAATTAGATCCCTCGCTTTCTCTTTGCTCCCTACTTTGAAGACGAGAAACCAGCTCTCCTTATGCGATCTTAGGTGGTGATTGTGGGAAATCCACGCAGGAACCATGATCAGCCTTCACTTCGACATTAATTTCTCACCTACTCTTCCAATCGACCTACTCCTACAACCGAACTTGCGATTTATTGCGCGGCCCTGGTTTACATCCCACCTTGCGTGCTCTCTCTCCACAACTAATTTACTGTGGAAGAGTAAAATACGCTTGCACTGTTCTCGACGGTAAACAATTGTTATCTAAATTTTTCTTTGCTAATTTGGACACTCTGTTGAATTGCTCATACTCTTTCTGTCCCTACGTTCACAGAAAACTATTAGAGTCCCTCCTGTCTTTAGCGGTCGGAAAATTCTTCGATGACTAAGTCATGGATCAAAGAAAACTAAGAGTAAGTACAAGAAAAGTTCTGAGAGCAAAAATAGCATGTACTGTTCATCGGTGATTAGACTCCTTCTTATATATTTCTTTCCGAGTTTTCAGCTTCTCGCTAAAAACGAGGTCTGCATGGTACTCGTCCCTTTTCCTTGATTCTGTTACAGTTTGTCAGATGTCTGACCACATTCTTCGACAAGAGGAAATGTCGGTACACCTTTTCAGTGTTCTCGGAACTCTGAATATTTCTTTGGGAATGGTGGCCTGACACACGTGCCTCCCACCGTTCACCGGTTGATTGACACCTGAATGCTTTGTCTGCCACCTTTTCCAACAATATTTGACTGGGTGCCGCGCTGTTGGATGTCGGCCGCACATGGCCAACCTGATCCGCACAGTAAAAGTACTGGGTACGACAATGATTAGCTGTATCTGCCGTGATCCTGTCTACGTGTCCCTGAACAGCTACCTGCCAAAGTAACAGGATGTTAGCCACACATGGCCAACTTAATTCGTAGTGCAGATGGTCATTGGACACGTGACTGGCCATATCAACAGAGATCTAGCACCGCCGCACTGAATAACTGGTCCCCACACTATCAGGATGTCTAGCCGCACATGGCTGACTTGATCCGTAGTGCGAGGTTGCTGATGACGTGGAAGTCTGGTGCCGAGCTGCCACATGATACTGAGATAATACGAATTTGCCGGAATGTTGACCAAGGTAACTGGTGAGAAATCTGACCGTAGCAAAGCCCTTACCGTACTCCCCCTGTTGTTGAAACTGGCACCTCTAGTCGCTCTACCAATTTAGACCAATCACCCATACTCAAAGAGTGGGAGGAAGATATAAGTAGGTTCAAATTCTTAGAAATGTTCCAGAAAACCACTGGATCTAGAATCCACTCTCCTTTAGGACGGAGGCCTTCATCTACCACCTCTGCTGACACACTGACAACTGCCGCACTAGCAATAACTGTTGCCACCAACACCAGCATCCCCCCAACCACCATAGCCAAAACCACAACCATTTTTTCTCGGACCGAAACTGCTCAACTGACTGCACCCCTCCAATCCTCAACTCAAGCCATATCCGAGCAACCACTGATCACCATCATCCCTTTGGACAAGGGGACTTCACCTAACTCTGGGGATAAAGTCCCTGATGCCAAAAGAAGGAGAATCGGGAAGCACAGAAAGAAAACCCAGACGAGGCAACTATATGGGCTCCCACACTGAGTAAAGGTGCTTCATTCTTCGTTAGGCAGACCGACCAGGTCTTGGAGCTCTCAACCGCACTAGGTTTAACTCAAGCTCTTCTCCTCCCCAAAGACATGGCCAAAGAGGGAAAATGAGACTGTGGGGGGCTTTACGCCACTATCTGTGCCAGCTCGATCAAGGTATGCTCTTCCACTATCATTAAATTAATCAAACTCTAACAAATATTTTCTTCTTCTAATCTTCAACAGACCATTTAGTGTGCGACCCTACTGAACAACAAACTTGATGATCTTTAAGTTCAGTACGATCGCGAGCTGAACATTAGCAACAACCATTGGGCTCAAATCGCAAGAAATGATGCCAAGATCAAGCTGCTAATGGACAAGACTGCTGACATGACCGCCGAGCTAGTGACTGAGAAGGCCAAGGTCAAGAAAGTAGAGATGGAAGCTGCCCCCACCGATTCCACAAGCAGTAGGCTTTACTTGACAAAACCAAGGCGGACACCAAAGCTGACTTGAAGAGATAGACTGATGTATTCTAGGCTGAACAGAAAGAGTCTTCCGAAAAATTCAAACAACGAACAATAGCCTTGGAAACTTGTCTTCAAGAATTCGCTGAGGCTAAGGAAAAGAACAAGCAAGCTTGGGCAGATAGGCATGCTGTCGGAGTTACTGAGACATGTGCTAGCTATGAAAGGGAGTTTATAGAACACCTCCCTAGTTTGCAGGATGCCATATTTTCTATGCTCTGGGGCATGGTATTAGACGTCATGGGTGTGGCTATGGACTCTCCATTCCATACGGAGATTCCCATGCCAAGTCGCATTGTGTCATCCCAGCCTCCATCCCATTAATTAGAAAATATAGATCCTGCACATCCAGAGATCACTGAGCAGGTCTCCTCGACCATGCCCCTTTCATCTGGCACCTCTACTGATCTAATTTCCATACTGCCCAACTCATCTGAAGCATTTTCTACTGAACTTGTTGATCCAACCATAACCATATTGTCTACCTCTGAAACACTACTGGCTACTTCCACAGAGACAACAACCAAAAATCCACCAACATTGTCTGATGTTGTTTGACTTCAAGTTGAATTGGGTTTGTAATAATTGTGAGACTATTGATGCCAGCAACTAGTTTGCTGGTATCCTTGCCTTTGAACTGTTGAAAATTTGTATAACTTCTTTAGCTTTTCTACTTGGACTGCTTTCTACTTTGTGCTTCTTATACTTGCTTTACTTCTTTTTTTGCTACACTGCAAGCTACTTGTGATATCCAACTTCTAGAAATTCTACAAGTCCTGGATGTGCGTGCTTGTGGGTTTCTCACCCTTTTTAGGCCTTAGGCAACAACAATTGCTTCATCAGCCAAGGATTGTTACAATCCTCGAGTTTCTCACTCATTTCAACCCTGGACTACCTTGGGATTTATCATCCCCTAAAGGCAATGATGGATTGAGGATCAAACTGGACCCTTTTGTATTTCCTACTCATTTCATGTCTAGGCCCTCTTGGGACTCTTATCCTTTTTTAGAGCTTTCAACTTAGGATTTACAAAGAACCTTATAGGTTTCCCACTCGATTTTAAGGTCAGAACCTTGGGACTTCTCATCTCCTAAAGGAACTGAGCTTAGGACAATGGTCCTGGGCCTTCTCAACCCATTTTCCTGCATTCCCTGCTTGGGACCATCCACCCATTTCAAACTAGGGCCACCTTGGGACTTCTCATCCACCAAAGGTAATTTTTTGGTTTAGGATCCATAAATAACCTTAGGCTTCCCGCCTATATTAGAGGTCAGAAACCTTGGGATTTTTCATCAAGGATCTGAGCTCGGGAATAATGATCCTGTGCCTTCTCAACCCATTTCGAGCATTCCCTATTCGGGACGATTGCCCCCCAATGAGGAAGTGAAGACTGGGCCAAGGCTTTTCTTGGTCATTCAAAATCCCTGACTTGCTTCATTTTCGCCATTATGACACACTGTACAAAACATTGACACTCCAATTCTGAACAAAACTTCTTTCATTAACTTCAAAGGGAGAATATCAATACATTCCACTTTTACTAGTAAAACTTCTTCAAGTTTGATACATTCCATGTACGGAGAATCTGGATTCTATCAAGATCTGCAAGTTTATAGGCTCCTTGTCCAGCCTTGCCTATCACTGTAAACCTATTTTGTTTTATTATTGGAGTTAAAAGAGTTTACTAATGGGATTAATATGTATTTTGCATGTTTTTAAAATTTTTAAGTGTGGTATAAGTAAGATTAATGGTACACAAGGGTTAATAGGGAGTTCCAAGAGGGGCAAAAGGGCCTTTAAGTTCTAAAATCTAATTAGGGTTAGGGGATTTACCCTAATCCATCATTATGTTCATTCATGTTCCTTGGAGGTTAGAGAGTGTTTTGAAAGGAGGCAAGAGAGAGATTTACTTGGAGATGATTCTTGGGTGAGTTTTGGAAGACGATTTCTTCATCAAAGTTGTTCACAACTCAAGTAAGATCATCTATATCTATTTTATTATTTAGATTTCGTCACTGATTAGTGTTAGATTAAGGATTTAAAGTTAATCTCATTTTTGGAGAAAAACTCTAGGTTTAAGGGTTGATTGTTGAGAATTGAGGGTGCTTAAGAGTTGTTAATGTTGTGATTTGAGTAGGAATTGAAGTTATGACGTTGTTGAGTGTTAATCTAAGTTTTAATCGTGTAAAAAATAATTGATGTGAAGTTGGATTAAGTTTTGATTAAGTTTTCTCGAATATCATTTTTGCATTGTACGACTGCTACAGCTGCCGACCGGTCGTGCTTTTTCAGAAGGTTCTATTTTTGCATTGGTAGAGTGATAATAATAGTAACAATGTTACTGAGAGTGATAGTGGTGAAGATAATAGTGGTAGTTGTGGATGATAGTGCTTACAATAATGGTGGTAGTTGTGACGGTCACGATGATATTATTGGAGTGGTGGAGATGGTAGTGGTGGTGATTATTTTTTTGGGTTAAACCATCCGGTATCCGGTGTTGGAAATTTTGTAATTTCTGGATGAATAAAATCGGGGTGTACGGATGGTCTTTAGAGGTAACCGATACACTACATTTTATTTCTCCCGTCGGTTACAATATCCTCATAAATACCCGAATTATATTTATTTGAACTTTATGATTATATTTATGATTTATGTTTCAGTTTTGAAATTTAAAATTTGAATTCAATTCTGATTTAAATGAAAAACGTTTTTAGGATATAATGATATACTTATGGCTTTTTGTTATTTGGGTGCTATAAGTATAGAGCATCAAGGAGTCAGATTGAGAGAGAATTCTGAATTGGTTTTGTGAGAGAGTTAGAGGCAGACAAAGTTAAATTCGCCAAGGCGTTCTCCGGCGGTGTTCCGACGTACGCGGTTTTCAACCGTTTCATCCTGGGAGGAAGAAGCCGGTTCAACCTACAACACCCGACGGTAGGCGGCGAATCTTTCTTAAGGACACCGTGGTATCACACGGGACTCAGTATTTTTTGTATCGCATTTGTTTTTCTGCTTCTTTGTAATCTGTTCATATTGTAAATTCGTTTATTATCAATGAAACTATTTGATGGAGTTGTATTGTCATTGCCGAATCTGTCATATTTTCTAACATTCGGTACTCATATTAACGGACTCCGCCTAATTCGGATTTGAGCCGAACAGAACTACAAGGGCGACAAAGCCCTCCCTATCAAGTATTCAACACAACTTGATTCCCAAGTTTTGAACCGAAAAAATTGGTACGTGTTTGATGGTGGTGGTGTTTGAAGGTAGTGAGGACTCATGAATTCAATTTGAATTAAATAACTCAAAACTACTTCATGTGTTTCAACCTATTAGCCTAAATTTAAGTGATGCTTTATATAACTTATTTAGTTACTTATTACTCAATGAGTTCAGTTTAAAGTAGTAAATTCGAATTATCAAAATCCTCCGTAGACTTCCACGACATATTTTTCCCAACAACCTTCCTAGATTTTTTTATTGACTGGTGGCTACCCTTTGAGAGCAAATCTTCAATTTTTGAACTACAGCGGCAACAACTAGCTAGCAAGCCACCCATGCATTGCCACTTGTTTCTCCTTTCAATAGCCCTTTTTTAACAACTATACTTCCACAGTCCACCTCATCTCGTACACTAGAATGTTAGATCCATCACGTAGACTACCTTTTTAGCTGATTTTCTGCATTAGAAATATGTCATAAGGAATATTCTTAAACCCTATGCGTCCGATTTTAGTGTTTCACATTGAAGTTGTTTTATTAATAAATCTTAAGATTATATTTGGATCCAGGATTTATGGGAAAAAAAGAACCAATGAGGTGAGTGAAAAGGCCATGTTTTAACTTTGTTTTTCTTATGTCTGTCATTATGAAAAACCACAATATAAATATATAATTTATGTTTTGATAAAACAGAATTGCAAGTAGAAAAAAATGGATGCTCTCCATCGTTAGTTGTGGGTGAGATATGGTATTTGTTAAGAGAATCGGATCAAGAAAAAGTTTTTGGGGTCGGACGATTAGTTTTGTTCGAGCGACTTGTCAAACGAGCGTTGAATGGATAATTGATCAAGTGGTTGTATAAATTCTCCGGAGTCGAGCAAAAAAAGTCACTCGAGTGACTTGTCGAGCAAAGATTTTCGTTCTAGTGACCTATCGAGCAAAGCATGGCGACAGAATGCCCTATTTTATGCGTTTTAGGATTTTCTTATTATTGTAATTACGAAAAATATGGAGAGAAACTGTGTAGAATCAATAGAGGCATGTATTGTATTTCTTCATTGATTTCAATCTTCATATAGTGTATTGGTGTAGCTATGGGGATGTAGGTAAGTTTCCGAACCTCATATATATGTGTGTCAATCTCTATCTCTCTTTCTCTTTACTTTATTTGGTTTGATTATTTCTTTTGTCATTCATAGTGTTTCAAGATCCTATGCGTGTTTCTGAAGATTTGGTTGAGAGCGTAGTGCAACACACATATTGTCTATGTCATTAATTCCCAATAACTTGTATCAGAGTCATTACGAAAGGTGTTCATTCAAGATTTATTAGTTAGAAAAAAGATCTTTTGCGCCGGTACTATTTACTGTCGCAAAAAGTATGACCTTTTGCATCGAGAATTGTTACCCGTCGCAAAAAGTAATACATTTTTTGTGAGGACTCGCCACCCATTGCAAAAGTTATACCTTTTGCGACCGAGCTCTGTTTACCGTCGCAAAAGCTAATATTTTCTAATTATATATTAATTA
>NMUG010009400.1:0-11293 GCA_002855965.1 Monotropa hypopitys
TAAAGGACCTATCCATTTCATTTTTCATTGTTAGTTAGATCGAGTCGTAGTGTGAGTTTGCTCGGGACTAGCAAACGATAAGTTGGGGGTGTGATTGGCACACAATATTGTAGTTTGTGTGTGTCAATCTAGCTTCTTTTAGTTAGTTTTTGTCTTTAGTTTGTTTTCTATTTAGTTATGTTTTTTGTACATATGTATTTAATCTTGTTTGGTAGTTTTTGGTATTTTGTACAGGTTGTTTAGCATTTTCTGGACGAGTCTAGAAGTCCCCAATCCATTCCGAGCCATTTGATGAAGTCAAGAGCGACAAGGAAGCACCAATGGTGCCAATTTCCGGAAGATGGCATCCAATTACCGGAAGAATAAAGCCATGGCCATGCCACTTCATCGGTAAATGGGCATAACTTTTGCTATGTAGCTCTGATTGCCATTTATAATATGGCATTGGAAAGCTATCAAAAAGATGCATCACAGTGCAGTAGAGGGACAAACTGCAAAACGTAGACCGGTCCACCATTTTTTGGTAGACCGGTCTAGGAGCAGTAGAGGGCCAATTGCAAAATGGGTATTGGTCTACCACTTTTTGGTGGACCGGTCTAGGCTGTGTATTTCTGCAGAATTCAGTCCAATTAAGGGAAATTTGGTATTTTTGCATAGGGAGTATAAATACTCATTTGTAGCTCTATTGGGCATATTCATTTTATGTTTTTTGTTATTTTTAGGGTTTAGATAGAGGGGAGAGCCTCCCTCTCCTCCTCCCTTTCTTTTCTTTCTTCTCTCTTCAATTTTTGTGCTTTCCGTTGGGATTTGGACGTTTGGCCGAGCATTGACGACGTAAGTCTCTTCTCCCTCTTCCTATCTATGTAATTTATTTATGCCCTTGTGTTTAATATATTTTTTATTTTATTTTCAATGTATTGTTATATTTGTGTTTTGGGCATTTTTATGTGTGTATGTAGTGTAATGGGGGAGTAACCCCCTTGGTTTGGCCATGGGGTTACAAGCACCCCGGTCTCAGCTTGTGATTGAATGCTCCGTTTTGGGCTTAAATTGTAGTGGTCTAGAGTGTAGGAGTTCACACCTAGGGTCTAAGCCAAGCGGTGTTAATCACTAATGCGTTGTCGACATGAATAATGGAACGATGAATACTTGGTGCGATGTCCTGCTAGATGTTCTAAAACATGCCTAAGTGAACGAATTCACCTCGAAACCACCCAATTTCTATAGAATTGTTGTCTCGAGATTTCATAGGGATTAGGGGAATGTAGTTCTCACCTCGGGTCCAACCAATGGTTGTCGACCTATTTAATGGGCCGTCGACATAAGATGGCATGACCCATGCTTGTAGCATGTCACCCAATGAGTGTAAGTCGGCCTAGAGAACTGAATTCTAATCCCCATGTCATCTCTTGACCCGTGACTTGTTCTTAATTGTCAAACACCCAGTGGGAGGTCGTATGCCGCGATCCCTCCTTCGTGTCGTCATAGATATTGGAGTAGTCTTCTATTGGCCTAGGTTAGGTGTTAGAACCCCCATTGCCATTCCTCTTAGTTTAACTTGTTTTCATCTTTTATTTTCATGCTTTAGTTTTTTAAGTTTTCTAAGTAAAAACAAAAGTCTAGCGTCCTACCGCCTCTACTGCAAAACCAAACTTCTTTACCAAGCAATTATCCTCAACTCTGACATTTCCCTGTGGACTGACCTCGGACTTGCCACTCTACTAGTTAGAGTAGTATTTTCTGTGTTTATAAATTATCAATGCTTGGTTAAGGATTTTCCATTAATCAACGACCGGAAAAGTCCTTCCATCAGGAATGCAGTATTGCTCTTGGGCAAGTGCCTTTGGTAGGTGTGAGTGATGATAAGTGAAGAGGAAGGAAAAGGGAGAGACTATGCTTTTAGAAAATGTGGGGACCGACTTATGTACTAGGGAGAATCATAAGAAAATGTTGGTTAGTTTAACCTGCAGTTTGCAGATGAAGTAAGAAGTGTGGGTGAGGAAAAGCCCTATATAGTGTGAGGAGAAGAGAAAAACAACTGGGTTTAACGGTTATCATGTTAGAAGATTGAAATGGTGTTAGCGGTAGGTTGTAAATGTTAGTTCTGCTTAGTTATAATACATTCTGTAAGAGATTAGTATGGATCGACATTTTTATCTTCTGGATTTGTGGACTTAGTGGATTTACTTGAGTTGAGAAAGAATTATTTAGAGTAGAGAGTTCCAACTGGTTGTGTGATTCCTTAGTATGCCTAGAGGTAGAATTGTGATGGTGTTAGTGAAATGGATTCTATGTGAAGAAGTTGCGAGATTGAGAAGTAAAATACCGAGAGCTATAATGGGGTTTACTCTTAATGATGTATACGGTTGAGCGGTAGGCTGTTTCTACATTGCTGTAGAACATGGATGATATTGGAGGTGAAATAACCTGCTAGGGTTATATAAGTTATAGTAAGGATTATCGAGAGGTTGCAAACTCCTCTTGTGTTTTAAATGGGTTTCTTAGTAGGAATCGGATGCGTAAGAAGGATTAAGGTGTTATGAGTGACTAAGAATGGATCTTTGGGCACTAATATATCTATTAGTTGATGTAAGAGGATGGATCTAATAGTAGGAAGAAATTTATCGAGTTAGATGTACTTGAAATGAATTGTAATTGGAGTAGTAGAGTGGGCTAGGACTGAAATCGTATGAGCAAGAGGGTCATGTTGAGATTAAAATTTGGAGTCATCTTCAATGGTGAATATGGATGAGTATTGGCTATATCTACACTGGTCAAAGGCATAGGAAATGGTTGGAGTGAGAGTCAATAAAAAAGTTAAGAGTGCTAGTTTCAATGGGAAAGAATAATGTAGAAATTTAAGGAAATATTAGATAAATTCTCTATACAAAAGAATCAAGTTATGTTAGCATTGGTGACACTAAATTTTTGAGAGTATGGTGGTTTGGAAAGGTATGATTAGGCTTAAGGGAACATAAGGTGCTTGGGGAAATGACGTTGTGGACTAAGTTGATCTAACGGTTGATAGTAAATGAGGTGGAGGTAGAGGGAAGTTTATGTAGCCTCAGTTCCTAAAAATCTTAGTCCTTGCAGAACATGTCAAATAAATAATCTACTTAATCAATGAAGTACCCATTTAGATGTTGACTTGTGTCCGAGGGACCATGTAGCAAAGGTGATACTTATGTGTGAAAACTGTTAATAAAGTAAGTAAATCAGAGTAGCACAGTGGAAGTATGATGTAGCCTTCTGTGAATCTATATATTCTTTATACAAGTAATATAGTTGGACTTAGTCATTTTATGCATCCATATATTTTAATGTGAGTCTATCTTTGCATGTAATATGATTCGCAAGGATGTGGAATTCACTGTGAAAGTGTTAAAAGTACCCTGTTTGGGCAAGTTTGGTATAAAGGCTAGAGGTGCATGTGTGTGGCACCTGATTTTGTGTGTGATGCAATGTACCATCCATAGGAGTAGGAATGATTCAAAACTTTTTAAATTCGAGTATGATATCATGTTATATGCATGAGTGTGAGCTGCATAGGTGTGTGCTAGTTATAGTGAAGAATGTGATATGAGTGATTGCCTTATATGAACAAGTTTTGCATTGAAAAAGTTACTCAAATTAATATTAACTAAAATTATGCTAAGTTTGGCATAGTGTATAAGAAGCGTTTGCATGGACAAAATCATTTGGCCGTTTAATGGCGATAGAGCAACCTGTTAGTTGCGGTTGACAGCGTGAGCTTTGGCCTTGTTGATGATTTCGTACAGGTATAGTTGGCACATTATTGTTTTGCGATGGTGAAATGAGGGTTGATGTCCCTACATGATTTTCTTTTGTAGGCAATTATGTCCTTGTCTAAAAGTAATCATGAGAGTGCTAAAACACAATGTTTTGAGCATGTGGTAAAAAATTTATCCCAAAGAGTGGAAGAATTGTGAAAAAGGTCATAAAATAGACAAGATTAAAGTTTCATAAAAACTTTCATGTCTGTGATGGAATTAGAAATTTAGTTGTGTTTTGGGGTTGGTGGAGTGGAAAATGAACATTAAGTACTCTTTGGGAGAAGTTGTAGAACATTGTATTTCCTGGTATCGAAGTGGAATAGTAAGGGGATGGTCCTAGCGATAGGAGAAGGTATGATTTATTCATGTTACTATCAGTACGGATAGTCGGAGCTATTGTGGGTTGGCTTTGAGAAAGGAGCAATGGTGAGGAAGCTGGTAAGGTAGTGTGCATTGTCGATAGTGGTGGCGTTAAAGTTTTTATTGCCAAATTGAGTTGGTGCTAGAAGTAGAAGGAGGTGTTCATGTTGGGAAAAGAAAGTGAAGTTCTATTGAGGATTAGTAATGGGAGTTTGAGAGAAAGGATTGTAGTGACTTATGAATGTGAAAGTAAGAAAGAGATTGTCATATGTGCTAGCGACACGAGGATGTGTTGTGGTGTTCAAGAGTTTGTAAGATGATTTTGGGGTAACTTTTTTTCTTAGACATTAGTAGTGACCATATAGGAAGTTGAAAGACAGTATTATGGTCTAGTGCATTATAATTTTGAGGATGAAATTTTATAATAGGGGGTGAGTTGTCATACCCGTTCCATCTATTTTCTTAAAACCTTTAGTAGAATAATAATCTAAAATGGAAGTATGTAATAATAAGGGTTTAATTAAGAGATTTAAGTATATCTAGGGGTTGTTATGTAAAGAGGAGTTATACATGGATCCTAGGAGTAATTAGAGGTATAGAGGACTTGTAAAAATGAATTATACATGAGGGCTTAGTGGTCTTTTGACTTAATAATCAGATTTTTAGGGTTAGGAGGAGCCCTAGCCTCCATTACTTATACCCAAAATCTGTGAGAAAATAGGGAGAGAGTGATATAGTGAGAGAAAGTGTTCTTGGAGGGTGATTGGGCTTTAAATAGAGCTTGGATCACATCAAACTTGTTGCTAGCAATCAAGGTATGATCATCTACCCTAGTGCTTGTCATTTTTGTAGAATTTGAAGGGAAAAACTCTAGGTTTTTACAAGAAAGGAATTTCTAGATCCAGATTGGGGAAAACATGATTTGGGTCCCTATTTGATGTTTGTAGGACTCCATATTGGAGTATGTTGACCCTATGGGATGGGGAACAACTTTGTTGAGTGAGGTTTTTGCATTAGAATGATCAAAAATCGGATTCTTGAGAGTTTGGGCAAAGTTGGGTGATTTTTGGATAAACCAATCGCTAGAATTTCTTGATCTGTACCGGTACAAATGGTGCACATATTGGTACAAAATCCTTCTGGTCAATAGTTTTTAGTATTGTACCAGTACACATGAATCCCCTATCCGTACGTGAACTTTCTATTCTATTGTACCGGTACACAGTGTGTCTGTACCAGTACAGGAGGCTTCTGATAGAATTTGAGTTGTTGAGGGATGCTAGAATAGATGCGGGTTTTGATGGGTATGTCTTATTTAATCCATTTTAAGGTTATTAGAGGTTTCTAAGCCTTCATTAGGCAAAAATGATCTATAAATAAGCCTTGTCTTATTTAACCAAGTTATGAAGTCATAATCGTTCTAACCTAGATGCGTTAGAACATGAGAGGTACCCAGGCCTTCTGAGCAACAACCGTAGCACACTTGGACTTTCCACCCATTCTTGGTGAGTGTATAGATACCTTTCAATACATGTTCATTAACCCATATGACTACGTGTATGACAATGTGACTTCTTACGTGCTTTACTTGTGACTGCATGCAATCATGTTTACTTGCTCTATCTGTTGGATATACATGCAAGCATGCCTTACTTGGATTAATTGAGCGTTAGTTGTACGATGTTTGATAACATGCTTATACTGTGCTAGTTGTTTTACATTTGGACTTACGTCAAGAACATTTAGTTGGTAGCGTGTTATACTTGAAAATGATATCCATGTTAGGGATGTTAGTGAAGCATATCATACGATCACGCAGACAAATTTTTGAACATGGAACATGTGCTGAGAAATTGTGCATAAAATGGTAAGAAATATAAAGTGGAATGACCCCGACATACCTTTGATAGGTTGTGAGACCAAGAGTGGGCAATGTGAATAAAGAGAAATATTATATATTTGTATCACATGTAGGTTCTATTATGAGCCCGGAATGCCCGGAATGTGATTATGTGCCACAGGCAGGTTCTCTTGTGATCCCGGAATGCCCGAAATGTGGTCAAGGACTTGATTGATTCATCCTTAACGGGTGGACGTGTAACGGTTCAGAAATTTATAAAATATTTTTCGGAAATATGTTTTTTTATAAATAATAAAAATAAGAGATTTTATTTATTAAGAAATGAGTTTTTATGATAAAATAAGAAGGTTGGGATTCGATATGTGATAATATAGCGGTTTGGAGTAGTGAGGATCTCTGATATTGAGTTTGTATGATTTTTGGGTCGTCCGGCAATGTGCCGAGGGCCTTCGAAGCCCATTACGACCCCGATGTTTTCTGAAAATTGAAATTCAGTATTCATGAACGTTGTATAGAATTGCATTAGGATTCCAACGCAACTTGAATCGTCTCAATCGGAGGTCGGACGAAGAAGTTATGACCGATTTACCTCGCAACAGATTTTCCCCTTGTTCAGCGAAACTGGTTATCGATAACCAAGGATTTCGGGTTATCGATAACCTGACCAGCCAAGCCAAAAATCCGAGAGCTCAGTTATCGATAACCAGAATGTTAGGTTATCGATAAGCAAGCTGTCTTGGGCCAAAAATCCGAGGTTTTGGTTATCGATAACCAGCATGTTGGGTTATCGATAACCGGCCCTGTGCGGACTGTTTTAGTAAGGACTTTTTGGTAATTTTCCGGGGGCCTATATATGCATTTTTAGGCGTGTTTGGACCCCGAAAACCCTCATTTCAATCCCTCTCTCTCTCTTCCTCCCTCCCATCCGAAACCCACCCTCTCTCTCTCTCTAAAACCCTCTCTTTCCCTCAAGATCTCTCCAAATCCGTCGAGTTTCCAGAGAAACCGTCTTCACCAACGTTGGAGAGCGCCACGAGGGCTACACACCCATGGTCTCGGTTTGTGGCCTTGTGAAGGATCCCTCACCTAGGGATTTCGAGCTTGGGTGATTCCGGTGGGTAAATCCTTAGCTCCTATCTCGTATGTTCTTGTGTGTGTCCGTAGGATGCGTATTTTTTTTAGTCTTGGGTTTGATTTTGTGTTTGATAACCTAGGATTAGTCTAGGCATGTTGTAGAACATTCATTGGTGATGAATTGAGTGTGTTGTGGTGTTTGGTGGCATGGATTTGGGGTATTAGAAGTTGTAGCCACCAAATGTTTGACAAAATGCCCCTTAGAATTATCGATCTTTTTCCGGCAAAATTATGGTCATGGATTATATTGTATGAGTAAGTAGGGTGATCAAGTGGTGGAATTGAGTCTCAAACATCGTTGTAGACCCATTGGAATCGATTGGGCACCAAGTGCTCGATAAAATTCCTCTATGGGTTTTGAGGCAAAATTTGGGTTATTTGGACCCCCTTGAATGTTTGGTGTTGTCACCTAGTGGCCTTCTTAGTGTTGTCAAATTGTTGACGGTATTGTTGGATTTGGTTGGTTTGCCCTTGATTTAGTCGAGAAGGTTTTGCAATTTAAAAAGCTTGATAATGTATTCAACATACTCAACGAATGTCAAATATGAGGGATGGATCCCACGAGGATCACCCTTGCTCAACTATGAATCCTTCACCTCTAATTCACCAAATTCAATGATATGATCATGTGAGGAATGGTTTGGATTGTCGTCTCACATAAGGGTACCAACTTGAGATTTGGGATGTGTGATTGCCCAAACCCTTTTTATCAAATTGTTTTTGAACTATACGAGATTAGGGGAAGGCAACCATAGTCCGTGTGTTGTTTATGTTGGTACCTATCCGGGTTTAGGATGTTCTTGCCCTACCCGTATGTGTGATTGCGTGTGTGATACCCGGTATGACCCCTTGAGCCGCCAAGTGGGAAAATGTTGTTTTGGGTTTGATTCGAGTCCTGTGTGACTCCCTTGTGTCGCCAAGGGGGAAGATCGGTAGGGACGATGTTTGCAGTGTCTTGGTACATAGCCCCTTGCTGGTCATCGAGTAAGTGGGACCCTTTGCTTAGGTCTTGTGAGAATATTATGTACCGGACTAGTGCGACCTCCAAGTACATGACCCGCCTAGTCGACAAGGTGGGAATTGTTGGAAAGGATGGCTTGGGCTCCTATGATTTGTCATACGGAGACAATATATAAGTAATTGATGAATAATGGAAAATCTACCTCAATCTCCAATATGTTCCAAAACTAAATGGGAATTGAATCCACAACAATTTTCTTGGTAATTGGATGGTTTGGTGGTAGACTTGGCTTGAGGTTGTGTCATTGTGGCCTCTTGGGCTACCTTGGTTCAATTGGCAGTTACCTCACTCTAGTGAGTACATTATGATCTTGGTTGTGGTGGTCTCTTGGGCTATCTTGGATTGGTCTGAGAGGTTGTCTCACTTTAACACAAATATTGGTTTATTGGGTTGTACTTTACCGTTAGTCTTGTTGGGTTACACTTTGTTACCTTGAGCAGTTGGAGTCTCACTTATCTTACGTGGTTAGTGACGTACGTGTGTTTGGGTTTGCCTTGAGGTTGCGTCGCACCTTTGCTTGAGTTGGGTTTTCTTTTATCCCTTTCATTTTCGTTTGCTTGTGGACACTTAGGCATGCACCCGCAGGTGCATGCTTGGTAGTAGTTAGGGGTTTTCTTACTGAGCCGTTATTTGCTCAGACCCTCCTTTTTTTTCCAGGACTTGTTTGCAGGACCTTTTTGCAGGGCTTGTTGTGACTGCGGACTTGGGGTTTGGCATGCTGCTGGATCCTTGGGAGCTTGCCGCCTTAGTCTACCTTGTACCGGTTTTCTTTGTACTTTTGTTTCAGTTGTAGTAGCTAGCTGTTGTACCCTTTTCTTCTTCTTCTCTTTGTATCTTCTTTGTAGTTGCTACAGTTAGTTGACATATTTAGTCTTCCGCACTCTGTATTTCTTTTGTAGTTTCTTTATTATACCGCATGATATGTAATGGCTACTTCGACTGGTTGTGCTCAAATAACAATAGTTAACACATGTTTCTCTTTTCTTGCTATTTAAAATGTTTTTCAAAAAATGATTTGAAAATCCGGGCCATTATAGGACGCACCTTGATAATGTGAATTAAACCATCGGTTAATAAAATTGGCATGTCATCTAAATTGAAGAGAAAGAGAAGGATTTAGTTGATTCAAGATTACATTGACACAGAATACCATGCCATGTATAGTGTTTTGGTAGTTGTTATTGGACTGGATTAGGGGCAAGGCACACCCCTTCGATTCTTCTTGTCTTACATTAGTAGTTTCCTATGTTGATTTGCATATATTGACTGTTGTTATCTGACACTCCTGGATATCATTTGTTGTTTTCTGTTTTGCAATCTATATCCAAGTTTGGATGCTTAGTGGGTTCACTACAGGTCAGACATATGCTATATGGTGAGAGGCTTAGAGGATTCTTTTTTGCTTGTGATTGTTTCCTCTTATCCTTCTTACGTGAGTAGTTAGTGAGTAGTTGTGAGATTGTTATCGTATTCTTAGAGAGTTGATTGTAGAATTGATGAGAGTTGTTTTCATTGTAGACCTTTGTATTAGTCTTATGTTATTGACTTGTTACTTGAGGATCTTTATATTTTTGGCGTCTTATCCTTTTGGGCTATCTTTATGGATGTTGTAAATCTTGTGAGTGTTGTTTAGTAACCATTCTATAGCCGGATCACTTTTTTATGGTTGATTTCCGGGACGGGTCCTGACAGCATCCCCCTCGTAAAATCACCCAGAATATTGGTGAAATTTGTTTGAAAAGTTGATAAAAATGATACAGACATGAAGGCGACTGAAAAATGCAGAAGTGTAGGGCCAAGACCTAGAGGGGGGTGAATAGGTTGGCCAATAAAAATTTCTGGATCAAATATAATTGATTCTCTTTTTAATTGATTATTTCAATAAACAATGTATTTTAATAAATTGAAATTCAACCAGTGATGAATTATATGAAGTAATAAAAGTGATTCTCTTTTACCTGATAAGCTCAACTTTTGTATTAATTTAAGACACGCAAATTATGGTGATGATATGTAAAATGAAACAAGCACAATTATGCAAGAGATAAGAAGAAGAGACAAGAGCAGCATAACACCAAGATATATAGTGGAAACCACTTAGGCATCAATCGATCCCTAAGTGTAAAACCACTTGACCTAATCTACGGTTTCACTTGTAATAACAAATGTTTCACTTTATCCCGCAAAGCCCATCTAGCTCCTGTTATCCTCAAGCTCCCCAATCCCCTTCTGGTATCCACTAGATGTCCACAGTGATCCACATTGATTCTCGATTCGCGATCGTCTCCCGGAGTGCTCCAGACAATATAGATAGGTCAAACAACACAAGTGTGTGCAACAAGTATGAATAAGAGAACCAATATACTAGATATCAAGATGATCTAGTAGAATAAAGAAGTAAGACTTGGAAGTATAGAGATAAGCACAACAAGTGTGATAATACTCCAAGTACTTAATTACAAGAGTGAATTAAGGTAATAACCCAATAAAGAATCTGATACGAAACTTTAAGATAATTCACTATACAAACACAACAGTGGACAATGGAAGATTACCAAATCAAGAAGACCTAAAGAAAACCTCAAGACAATCTACTACAAACACTAGATATGATAAATTTTCTAGTAAGAGGAATTTAGATTATGGAGTATAAGAATAATCACTATGTGAGTGACAGTACTCCAAGTACACAAGAGTAAGAGTGAATCAAGGTATGACACCCAATGAATAATTCCAAATGAAATTTCAAGGTGATTCACTACACAATGGAATAGAGATCAAGGAAATTTTCCCAAGGAGAGATTCTAATGAATTCTCCAATGATCTACACAAGCAATCTCAACAATGATTAACAAGTTAGGTTAGAGCAATGTGATCTCAAGAATAACCCCAACAAGAGATTGACAAACAACTCTCACACAATCCAAAGGATAAAAGCAAAGTAATTTTAATGCTTGAGTAAAACCCTAAGTGAGAAGAATGGGAAAAAACCTAGAATATACTAGGTGATAACAAAACCCAATAAAGCTATGGATATTGATTCCAAAACAAAAAGAGTAACCAACAATGGAAACTTCAAGGAAATCAAAAACCCAAAACTACTTGTTGGGGTCCGAACTAAAA
>NMUG010009401.1:0-11287 GCA_002855965.1 Monotropa hypopitys
GAGGCATAGGATTCTTGATAAAGTGGAAGACTGTTCAGAGTACGGAAACATGTATGTTAAAAGGTTTAAGGAATTGCGTAGTGTGAAGTTTGAGGATATAGTAAATCCTAAAGTGATTGAAGAATAGCTTAAAGGTGAGAAATGGGTTTTAATATTTTAAGTATGAATGTTGAGCAAAAAGTGGTATTGGTGACCTTTTGGTTTAGTAGTGTAGTAAGAAATAGAAGTGAGATGCCTTCAAAGGGCAAGTGATTGCTTTGATACTTGGAGTACAACTGGTGGCACCACGAGTGAAGCTTGGAGAATGTTATTGGGAGTTGTATAACCATTTTGTGCAGAGAATGATATGTGTTAACTAGAGAGGTCGTTCACGAATTGGATGCAAGAAATATAAGTGTGAGAGAATGTTAGGTGGAAAATGTGGCCTTATCAAAGGGGTGTTATAGAGTTAGTGAATTCAGAGGAGAAAATTATTAGAGGGCTGAGTGTGGTATTTGAATTGAGTTTATGTTGAGAACGAGATTGCATTAGTTTTGATGAGCATTGTCACACTCCAAAAAATTTAAAACCATTTTTCTCATAAATTTTGGATGTCTAATGGATTTTCAATATATTCCTCGGATAAAATCTCGGATTTATTGAGTTTGGGGTCTTTTCGAGACCTATCTTTGGGTTATATGAAGTTTGAATTGTAACTAAGTGTTTGAGCAAGACTATAACCTCATTATAGGCCCATTGCGAACCAGAAATGTTTTCCAAAGAAAACTACTTTCTTCATTAAAGTTGTAGAGTATTAAATTCTGGAAATAATTCAATTTGAATCGTCCCAATCGGAGTTCGGACGAAGAAGTTATGACCAAAATACCCAGCAACAATTTTGGTAAAAAAACTGAGGTTTGGGTTACTGATAACCGGTTACCATGGGTTACCGGTAACCGGGTGATTTGGCTGAAATCCAGAGGCTTGGGTTACCAGTAACCGGCTATGTTTGGGAAAGTCCGGAGGCTTGGGTTATCGGTAACCGGTGCATCCGGGTTACCGGTAACCGGTCCTGTGGGATGTTTTAACAGAGCATATTAGGGGCATTTTGGTCTTTTCTGGGGTTGTTTTTATACCCAACTAAACGTGTAAGAGGGCATTGGCAGCCCTAAACTCTATCTCTCACCCTCTCTCTCTCTCTCTCTCTCTCTCTCTCTCTCTCTCTCCTCTCTCACTTCTCTCCTCTCCAACTCCAAATCCATGGGGATTTGGAGGAAACCCTCTTCACAACCGATGTTCTACTAGTCATCCTCTATGTGGCTATGGATTTGGATTGTCCATTGGAGAAAAATCCTGACCCAAGATTTCTTGGATCTTCACTTGAGGTAGGGGTTTCTATGCTTTGTGTATCTATCATTGGTCTTCTCTCTTCCCCCTCAAATTTTTCTAGAAGAAATGTTGTGTTCCACGAAATTAGATTTGTGAGTTGTATATATCCTTTAATTTCTTGAGTTCTTGGGTCGATTTATGCCTCATTGTGTTCTCCACAAACTTAATTTCTAGATCCCGTAGCTATTTTGGAAAACCCCCAATTTTTACGAAAAACCTAGACTTTTCTAAGTTGTTGAACAATCGGGGATGATGTTGATTTATGTGTTGGTATTATATTAATGGGATCTAGGAGGTGTTTTGACAAATTGAAGTTCTATAATTTAAAGAATGTGTAAAAATCATATTTTGGGTCAAATTATAAGATTAGGAGGATTTTGCCCTAAACTAGTCGAATTGAGAATAAAAATAAATTGAATGTGTAAGTGGCCCCAAAACATGAGGGATTATCTAGGTTGGTTATATATCGGGAATTTCATTCCTTGAGTGGTGGGATTTGCACTCACAACATTGCGCAATAGAGGCTTTCACTGGGCCCTCCCAACGGGTCGGGGAACACTAGGAACTATATTATATTGATCCCTTGAATTTGTCAAGATCGATCTTAGACTCTATTGACATCGTCAATGTGGAGGAAATGTCTCCTTGAATTCGTCAAGGTTGATTGGGACTCTATTGACCTTATCAACGTGGAGGAAACACCTGGAACTCCATTAATTTCGTTAATGCGTAGGATATGGTGATTCATATACTTAACTCCATTGATCTCAATAATGTGTGAAAAATGATAACTATAAACTATCTCCTTGATTTCGTCAAGTTCGGATTTTGGAAATCTATCGGCCTTATCTCCTTGATTTTGTTAAGTTGAGCTTTTGGAAATCTATTGGTCTTGTCTCCTTTGGCTTACCAAAGTTGAGTCGTTTGAAAAACTATCACATTGGTCTTGGTTAGATAAATCGTGGTTCGAGTCAAATGTTTTGAAAAATGGAAAGAGATCCCGATGCATACATATCCTACATTCTTTGCCTTAGCACACATGCACCCCAGTTTTAGAGACATTTGGATATAGATTTCTCTACTAGATTGTTGCCTAACCCTCTATTTTTAGGTACTTGGCTTTCCTTGGATTAGAGTTGCATCTTCCGGATTCCTTTCCGGAAATTGGAGTTTGGATCCACAGTGGTTGATAGGTTATTTTCCCTATCAGTTCTTGTACCTTTTATTTCTTCACTTTAGTTGTAAATTTATAAAGGATTATAATCATATTTCATTTCATTGCCTATGATTGCATCATTTATATTTCCTTCATCCTTTGTGTAATTATGGGATAATATGGATGGTAGATACTTTATTTCCGCATTTTATTATAATTGTATATCCTTCAAAAAAAGGTTTAAAATTTCTGGGTTGTTACAATTGATATCAGAGCTTTTGTTTCGAAAACCTAGGGACTTTGGGAAGACATTTAGTCTCAATGGGTTGCATTGTCTTGTGTTGTATAGCATGTGTGTACATGAAGTGTGTATACATTGCATGGGATCTCTAAAAAAGATATATAGTTTTTTATAACTTAACTTAACAATGATTTTGGGGACCCTTCCTATTCATTGATCAACTAAGGATATTCGATCCTTATGTTGACCCTCTTAGAGTTGATCTTCCTAGAGTTTGTCTTATCGTTGTTCCTTTCGAGCACTGGATTCTATCTTTATTTTTGTTGTTGTGGTTGTTTAAATCCTTCCCTCGGTAGTGAGAAGTGGATTTTGTGGTTCCCGGGTGATATTACATCCCTTCCTTTGCCCTCTAGATTGAGGATGATAGTCCATTGTTTAGTCTTTTGATTGACCTTTGAATCCCCTCAATGACTTGTGGTAAGCTCCTTGATTGGTACTCCTTATAGGGTAATATCACATTTTGTGATGTCGATCTCTTGGGTATCATTGTTTGTGATGTAGGAGTTGGTTGTCTCCTCGCAGTTGAGGATTAATCCGTGCCCTACTCTTTTCAAAATGTGGATCACTCAACAGTCTTGTTGGTAATTGTTATCCTTGGGATTGATTATACCTCTCCGAATGTGTTCTTCCTCGTATTTAGCCATTGGGCTTGGAGTAGTTCATTCTAGTAGAGTTGGGATTTGTGATGAATACAGGGTGGAATGGTATTAGGTAGTCTAGTGGGAGTTGTATCCCCTAGCTTTGAGAGTGTTTTGTTGAGATTAGGCCAAATCATGGCTGAGATTTATGCTTAGGTGGTGTCCCATTTAGTAGATCTCTTTGATGATTTTGTACCAAGTTAGTTAGTACATTGAGAGGTGACTGAAATGTGTTTGATGATAGTGGTACCCTGCCATTATTCGGGTGTTATAGTTGCCCTTGGAATGTGGCTTGGAATTGTTTGAGGATTCTTTTAGGAAGTCTCTATGGATTACCCCCTTTGTCGGTTCAATTGGGATCGAGAAATTATATGGGAATGTGGTCGGAATGAAATAGGATGGTTGGTATGCTTGAGGATAGTGATGAGGGTAGTACTTGATGATAGTGAAAGATCTTTGGTTGAGTAAGGTTGAGGAAGTAAATCGGAGAAATTCTTTTATAGCCCATTGGTATCTCAAAAGTGGGAAAATGTAGAGTTAGTGACTTGAGGCAGTTAGAGTTGTCGTGGCGAAAGTATGATTTTTGGTATGCCATCGTTGGAAGTTGAAATTTGTCTTATAATTTGGGAGCTTAGACTTGTGTCTTAACCACATGTGTGCTCTGTCGATGTTATGTCTTCTTGGTAAGTAAGTCCTTTTGGGTTGTGGAATTGGGACCTTGTTCCCTTTTCTATCCTTAGGCTCTGGTGTGAGGTTTGTAGTATGAAAACCTTCTCTATGAAAGTGATGAATAAGCACAAGAATGGAAAGATCTGGATGTGATTGTTTGATGGAATGATTGGTGAGATTCTTAGGCTGTAGATGACCGATAGATGGGTCATCATGTGTAATCTTTCTTTCTAGGTAACCTAATTTGGGACGTCATTCTTTGTTGCGGTGGAGTCGGTCAAACTCTTGAGGTGTTTGATTCGGTGATGGGTGTTGAGGAAACTTTGTGGATTTTCGGGGATAGGTCATGTGGACCATTTCCATGTTTAGTGATGGTTTGAAGTTTCGATAATGGCAAGATTGGTGTCACTTGGTGACTTAGAGATCTGGATGTGAGTGATGGTTGAAATGGTTGGTCCAGAGTGTGGATGTCAGTTTGGGTTTGTTTGTATCTAGTGGTAGAGGTATAGCCCTTTTGTTTGAAAGGTAAAGATTTGGTTTAAGTACATTGAGGAGTTGGCACATTGGTCTGCATGAGAGTCACTTAGGAGATGGCTTGAGGAAGAGTGGTAGTTCAAACCTTGAGTTTGAGATCATGGTTGGAATTGGGAGTTAGTGGCAACTCTTTTGTCTTGGCAGATGGTTGTGAGAGTGTGCTTCATGGTGAAGTTGGTTCGTTTCATTTCTATCCTTGACCACGTCGGTTATGGAATACCATTGGTCGCATGCTATTCTTAGTATGTCTATTTTTATTATATCCATAAATGTTGGGATGGGTGAGTGGAAGCCATCCTTTAGTCGTTTCTCGTCTCTTCCATCTTTAAGAGTCTGTGTAAGTGGAAGACGGCTACTATCCATCCTTGTTCGGGATGTTGATGGTGTGTGTCCATGCCTTATCCTAATCAGCATTAGGATGCCTGTTTTTGCGTGATATGTGAGTTAACTACCCCTTGCCATCGTGTGTCACATTCTTGATCTTTCTGTGTCGCGTTGATGTTGGTTGGCAACAATGGGAGATGCACATTGCTTTAAAAGACTCTTGACTTATTCTTACCAAGATCTTGATGTCGTTCTAATGCATCGTCATATCCTTATTGATGATTCGTTGAAATGATGAAAGTTCATTGTCTAAGTGAGCTATTGGTGAAATAATTCTCTTCCATGATACGATCTACCTACTACTTTCTATCTTTGCCTTCTCGAAGTCGCAAAATCGTGAGTTGAACTCCTGACTCACTCCTAGCAAGCGCTAATGTAGAAGAGTTGTCTGTTTCCATTCTCTATTTTTGTAGGATAAGATGGTGGGATCTTATGGTTTTTCCCATCTTCCAATCGTATTCTTGTCTCGTGTACCCTCGCTTGTGCACGTTGATTTCTAGTGGACGTTCTTCTCGCGACGTTGTTCTACGAATCTGATTTTCTAGTATCTATCGCGTCGTCTCATCCACTTGGTGCTTGAACACCTCTTGTTTGGGGAAGGTGCCTCCTATTTATGTTTTATTTGCGAGAGTGAAATTTTTTTTTGGTCTGTGGGCTGGTGAGTGTTGATATTTTGGATTGGTTGGTGAGGTGAAATATTGTTCGTATTGTGCAACTGTGTTGAGAGTTTTGGATAGAGCATGTGTCACACTCCGGAAATTTTAATTAATTTTCATTTATTTAAATAAATCGAAAATCATGTGCCGTTGAGATCTCGGGATGTTTGGAAGCATCTATGATCGTCTTGTATCACTTTGAGTAAGTCCGTGTGGGATGGAAGTCCCCGGCATGTTGTTCGTTGATGGTTGAGTGTTCGGAGAAATCCTTAATCGCGTTTAAATCCATCACGACATGATCTGTTCACCAAATTAGAATTCTTTATTCATGGAAGTCGCATAGAATTTGATTACGAATCCAACGCAACTTGAATCGTCTCAATCGGAGTCCGGACGAAGAAGTTAGGATCAAAATACTCTCGAAAATTACATCGTTCATAAATAGTGTAAAATTGGCCGTGTCGACCGGTACACCATACCGTCGTCGACCGGTCGAGCTTAGGCAGAGGGTTCACTGAAATGTCTCGACAGGTCGACCGTACCGTCGTCGACTGGTCATGAAGGCCAAATTCTGTGCGCGAACAGATTTAATGAAGGGCAGTTTGGTACATTCACATGGAGTCCTATATATTGTTTTGGTCCGAAAATTGGAGTCATATTCCCCATTTGTAAACCCTAGACTCTCTCTCTCTACCTACCTCTCTCAACTCTCTCTACCTTCTCTCCTCCATCCTTCTCAATCCATGGGGTTTCGAAGAAAATGCGAAGATTTAACAATGTTCCCCGCGCTCTCCTCTCCGCGGTGATGTGCATAGATCGGTGAGTTGTTCTTTCTCTCCAAAACCCTAGGTTTTATATTGGTTGCTCGTCTAAGGTTTTGGTCTTCTCTAACGTTTTAGAGCATCTCGAGAGCTTCACGGTGGTGAGCTTGGTTCTCTTCGGCCATAGAGGTTTTCTGGTGAACTTTTCTGGCGAGCGTCACCGGAGCTCCGACCAAGGTAGAGTTTTCTATCCCTCTTTTTGTAGTATTGGTCTTACCCCTTCTCCCTTGCGATTGTAAGTAATTTCATCGATTGTATGCGTTTACGAAATCAATGTTCACGAGTCGTCATTCGCGTCAAATTGATCGGGTATGGGTATTGTCTAGGGTCTCTATGTGTCCCGTAGGAAACAAATTGTTCGATTCCGAGTTCAATTTCGAAAAGCCCTAATTTTACGAAAAACCCGTTGTTGTCGATTTGTGAAATTAAATTGGGGAAAATAACTTGTTTTGGATTCCCTTGGGTGTCGGTGGGTGAAAACAAGGTCTTGACACGTTTTGTGGAAAATCGAACAATTGGAACGTTTTATGAATGAATGGAAACGTTTTGGAAATAATGGAAGGAAAGTCACATTTTGGGTTGACACGTCGACTAGGAGGTTGTTTGCCCTAGGTCGCACGGAATAGTGATATGAAATGAAAATGTGACACTTAACTCTATACGAGGAAATTGAGTTGGCTATTATTATGCGGGTAGTTGTGATACCTTGGGTGACTACTACGAGCACTCACGACATTGCGCAATGGGGGTTTGACTGGGCCCTCCCGGTGTGCCGGGGAATCACTAGGAATTATACGTCTATCGATTGACGAGCCCTTAGTATCAGAATTAGCTGAAACTCGATATTATTTGATGATTGCCCTTATCGTTTCATAAGGTGCGGAATTAAAATAACAAGTAAATCTTGGAAGTTAAAAGGGAATTGGAACACGTTTGAAATAACAGAAAATGAGTCTATTACGTAGTGTGGTTACGACACTTGGACACAATTCCCCTTGGCCTTGTCTAGGCAATCTTTTGGTAGCTGTTGGGTACTTTTACTTCTTTTTCACGGGTCTTGGTCAAACACAATATGTTTCACTACTTTTACCCTTACGATGAGTCTACTGTGAAACTCTTGAAAGAAAATAATTGTTTTAAAATATGATAAGATCCATTGCATTGCATCATTTATATTCCTTTCATGATCACACACCCTCACTCCAATATTATAGACGTTAGGAGATAGATTATCTCTACCAGGCGGTGGTGCCGGATTGTAGTGATAGGTTACCTCTCTTTTGAGTACTGTTCTTCTTTTATTTTCTGTTGGCCACCTTGTACGGGATTATCATATAAAATCTCATTTTGGTCTTTCTTTTAGTTGAGGCATTGTTGTAAAGGGTTATGTTATAAAACTCCTATTGGCCTCCTTTATTTGTATTAGAGTAGCGCAGGCGTGTATTGTAACAGTTAGTGTGATGGGTAGCATATTGTGAATTTTAGTTGTTTCACCTTTATTATTGATACTCTTTACCCATTGACACTCCTTTATTCTATTTCAAAAAAAATATGTTTCAAAATTTGGGAGTGTTACAGCATGTGTCTCTTTGGGTCAACTACACCGACTTAGCTACATAGTGATGTTTTGCATGGCCGGGTATGTGCGTAGTTTATGTCATATGGTGTATAAATGACTAGGAAGGATTGATTTGAGAAGGCGACTGGCCAGCGCATCTCAAAACAAACTTCCATGAGTCGTTCCGATACCACACTAGGTATGTGTGCGGGTTTGTTGTATGTGAGAATTGGAGTCTATATTCAGAGTTGGTTGGACGAGAAATGTTCAGTGTGTGGTTGGTTTTGGGGTGTGTGCAGTTGCTTGTGTATCTACCTATGAGTACGTAGAGTACAATAAGATTATGTCAGAGGTTTGCGGATTAGTGCAAGTCTATAGATAGAGTGGTTGTCCCTATTGGTGTTCATCTCGTAGTTCGTCCCTTTAGTTCGTCTCTTTGATAGTAATTCATTCTAAGTTCCATATCGGTTCTAAGCTCGATGTTATGATTTCCTCGTTCGTATCCATATCGTATCGGCGTGTTCGTATCATATTGGCATGTTCGTATCATATCAGCAAGTCTGTATCGTATCGGCATGTCCGTATCGTATCAACGTGTCCGTATTGTATCAGCATGTCTATATCGTATCAGCGTGTCTGTATCGTATCGGCGTGTGTTATTGAATTTCAAATTTCAGATTTTTGGAATGTTGGTACATGATTGTTTGGGTAGTACCGTCTCCCTTATGGTATTCTTGGGGCAAGGTCTTTGAACCTCTTCTTCTTTGTTAAGAGCTCCTGCTATGTGAATGGTTGGATGTGGTGGAATGTAGCGGAAGCATGGTGTCCCCTCCCCCCTTTTTTTGATGAGTTCTTTTCCTTGGTTTGACACCTTCAGGTGACCGTTCATGTCATTCTATTGTACCCTTCATCATAGATATCATCGTTGTTGGTTGTGGCTTGAGTTTTAGGATTAAATTTTCTATCCCTTCCTTTTGATTGCCTTAGAATCATGGTATCCTTTGTTATTTAAGGTAAGTCATGATTGTGGAAATGTTTGCGAGAGTGTGAGACTCGGGTTCTTCCTCGCATATTCATCTTGTTGGATTCATATTTGGCTTGATAGCCTCTCCCATTACTATAAATTCTTGATTCGAAGTCATTGACGTTGGATATGTGCGAGTTTGTCACCGTCATCTATCTTCATGCATGTAAATTTTGAGGATGAAATTTCTGTAAGGAGGGTAGTTTGTCATACACCGGAAAATTAAAAACCATTTTTCTTGTAAATTCCGGATGTCTAATGGATTTTCAATATATTCCTCGGATAAAATCTCAGATTTATTGAGTTTGGGGTCTTCCCGAGACCTATCTTTGGGTTGTATGAAGTTTGGATTGTAACTAAGTGTTTGAGCAAGGCTATAACCTCATTATAGGCCCATTGCGAACCAGAAATGTTTTCCAAAGGAAATTACTTTCTTTATGAAAGTTGTAGATTATTAAATTTTGGAAACAACTCAATTTGAATCGTCCCAATCGGAGTTTAGACTGAGAAGTTATGCCCACAATACCCAGCAACAGTTTTGGTAAAAAAGTTGAGATTCGGGTTACCGGTAACCAGTTACCGCGGGTTACCGGTAATTGGGTGATTTGGCTGAAATCCAGAGGCTTGGGTTACCAATAACCAGTTACCGCGGGTTACCGGTAACCGGCTATGTTTGGGAATGTCCGTAGGCTTGGATTACCGGTAATCGGTGCATCTGGGTTACCAGTAACCGGTCCTCGGGATGTTTTAAGAGAGCATCTTAGGGACATTTTGGTCTTTTCTGGGGTCATTTTTATACCCAACTGAACATGTAAGAGGGTATTGGAAGCGCTAATCTCTATCTCTTACCCTCTCTCTCTCTCTCTCTTCCATAACTATATCTCTATCTCATTCTTCTCTCCCACTTCTCTCCTCTCCAACTCCAAATCCATAGGGATTTGGAGGAAACTCTCTTCACAACCGACGTTCTACTCACCATCCTCTATGTGGATAAGGTTGTGGATCATCCATTGGAGCAAAACCCTCACCTAGAGTTTCTTGGATATTCACTTGAAGTAGGGGTTTCTATACCTTGTGTATCTATCATTGGTCTTCTCTCTTCCCCCTCAAACTTTTCTAAAAGAAATGTTGTGTTCCACGAAATTAGATTTGCGGGTTGTATATACCCTTTAATTTCTTGATTTTTTGGGTCGATTTATGCCCCATTGTGTTCCCCACGAACTTAATTTCTAGATCTCGTAGCTATTTTGGAAAACCCCCAATTTTTACGAAAAACAAAGACTTTTTCAATGTTGTTGAACAATCGGGGATGATGTTGATTTATGTGTTGGTATTATATTAATGGGATCTGGGAGGTGTTTTGACACATTGAAGTTCTATAATTGAAAGAATGTGAGAAAATCATGTTTTGGGTCAAATTATAAGATTATGAGGATTTTGCCCTAATCTAGTCGAATTGAGAATAAAAATAAATTGAATGTGTAAGTGGCCTCAAAACATGAGGGATTATCTAGGTTGGTTATATATTTGGAATTTCATTCCTTGAGTGGTGGAATTTGCACTGACAACATTGCGCAATAGGGGCTTGCACTAGGCCCTCCCAACGGGTCGGGGAACACTAAGAACTATATTGTATTGATCCCTTGAATTTGTCAAGGTCGATCTTAGACTTTATTGACATCGTCAATGTGGAGGAAATTTCCCCTTGAATTCGTCAAGGTTGATTGGGACTCTATTGACCTTATCAATGTGTAGGAAACACCTAGGACTCCATTGATTTCGTCAATGCGTATGATATGGTGATTCATATACTTAACTCCATTGATCTCGTCAATGTGTAGGAAATGATAACTATAAACTATCTCCTTGATTTCGTCAAGTTGAGCTTTTGGAAATCTATCAGTCTTATCTCCTTGATTTCATCAAGTTGAGCTTTTGGAAATCTATTGGTCTTGTCTCCTTTGGCTTACCAAAGTTGAGTCATTTGGAAAACTATCACATTGGTCTTGGTTAGATAAATCGTGGTTCGAGTCAAATGTTTTGGAAAATGGAAATAGATCCTGATGCATGCATATCCTACATTCGTTGCCTTAGTACACATGCAACCCAGTTTTAGAGACATTTGGATATAGATTTCTCTACTAGACTGTTGCCTAACCCTCTATTTTTAGGTACTTG
>NMUG010009402.1:0-11292 GCA_002855965.1 Monotropa hypopitys
CAAAAAAAATTCAAAAATTTAACTAAGATTCTGATTTTTTTCCGAAAATTCCGAAAAATTTCAAAAATTTTGAATTTCCGATAATTCTGAAATTTCCGATTTTTCCGGAATTTCCGAAATTGGAACAGAAATAAAATTTCCAAAAAAATTAGTTCCGAAATTGGAACGAAAAAATTAGTTCCGAAAAAAATATTCCGAATTCCGAAATGAGTTTTTCCGTTCCGTTCCGTCCGATGTGCAGCCCTAATGGAAGTATATAGAAAGTAAGTATGTTATGCATGCAAGAGAGCCCGAGAGGTTGCCAATTAAAAACAAACAAGTGTGAATGGATTTCCAAAGTAATTCCAACAAACCATTTGATTTCCAAATTCCTTAACAACATCAAGTAATTGTGTCAAAGACACTCCTTATCAAGATAAGGGTTTTCCAAATAATTTTCCAAATTCCTTATCAACATAAGGTTAGTCGTTTATAAGTGATAGTTTAGGCTAATAATTCCATGCTAGATGCTCGTCAACTATCTAGCCATATAATTCCTAGCATTTCCTGAACATAGAACGTTTAGGGATTAAAATCCTGGGGATCAAAATCCCATATGTATAGCCAGCTCAAGGATTAACATCCATATTCAATCACTACTTGATTCAACTTTCCAAATTTCCAAAATTCCCAATTTTAGGCCAATGGCCAAATCTCAATATTTTTATAGGATATCAACATACCAATGGTTAATTTAAGACTCCAATTTGACGTTTCCAAGTCTAATTCACATTTCTCCAAAATTTGTCAAACAAGGTCAAATTATGATTTTTATTAAAAATTTGGGGTTTTCAATTCTATGCTTGGGAACATGAAATTGAGGTTCTAGGAACAACATATCCACGGCCAATTGAACCATATATCCAATACTCATACCTTAGAAACCCTAAGACACCCTACACATGCATACATGAATTTTTTGTATAAAAAGAGACGAAGAGAACAACCCAGAACATATATTCACAAGGTTAGAGATACTCTATCTTATACAAGCAAGTCACCAAAAACTCTAGGACAGAGTTCTTCAATGCCCCACGTAGCTATGCATGTCAATGTGTAGAGGGAGAGGAGGGGAACAATGTTTGGGAATGACTTTTGTCTAAAATTCCCCAAACTAAGAGAGAAAATGGGAGAGAAGTGGGAGAAGGAGAGAAAAACGTGATAGAAGGGAGGGCTTCTTATATCGATATGCACCAACTGTGCATATCAAAATAAGCTCATTTCGATATAGGGGATCAAGGGAATGCATTTCAATATACCCAAATGGCATATCAAAATGCAACAGGAGGGAAAACCTACTGACTGGAAATTGCGAAAGAACATATCGATATGTTATCCTTGCATATCGAAATGCAAAGGAGTCTGAAACTTTATGAAGAAAAATACACATGGGCATTTCGATATGCCTTCCTTGCATATCAAAATGCAAGGAGGCCAGGCCAATCCCCACAACATGCATATCGAAATGCAAGGGTTGAGGCCAATGCTCATATCGAAATGCAGAGGGAAAAAGAGAAGATTTTATTTCTTAAATCGTGATTGCCGAACACTCGTTGCAATCACCCGAACATCCACGAATACCTCAAATTCCCACATAGAACACACTCAACTTCTCGTGATCCCAAAACTCATCTCGGGGAGGCTCGGGAACATAAATGAATCAATTTGGGCATTGATTTCCAATGACTAAAGAGAGTATCCATTCAAGGGAATTAATACTAATTTGCTCCAAATAAATTTAAATGGAAATTTAAATGAATAAGTCTTCCCAAGAATAACTTTAAAGTAACAGAAAATTATATTTATATTTCTGGACCGTTATAGGTTGAGTCTAGGACTCCTTTGACATCAACTATGGCCTTCCTATGGTATCAATTTAACTCTCCCATGGTTGATTTGCAAAATCCCCAAATTTGTTTAAACCCCAGTTTTTGAAAATATTGGGGCAAATGAAATTAGAGGTTTGTTTTATCAAATTGGTAGACTTAATTTCAAATTGGTACCTTGGAAAGTATTGTAACATCTTCAAATTGACCTTTGATCCAAATATATGGATTTGGAGAAATAAAGATTTTGGAATTAATCAAATTGGTAATTATAGATATTGATCCTTGAGTTGGCTATATTTATAGGAGCTTGATCCCCAGGATTTTGATACCTGAATGCTACGCATTTATGACATTGCGCAATGAGGGATTGACTAGACCCTCCCATCGAGTTAGGTAATATGAGGAATTATACGGTTAGATAGTTGACGAGCTACTAGCGCAGAGCAAATAGCCTAAACTCTTACTTGTACAATTTGGAAACCTTATTTAGATAAGAAAGGTGGAAATGTTATAAAAAACCTTATTTTGATAAGGAGCTCAATTGCTTAAACACTTGACTATTGGAATCAGAAATTGGAATAACATCTACTGTTTTGTAAATCTCGAGTAAAACTTATTAGATCCTTATGCATGCATCTCACATTTTATCTCTTTACACTTGCACCGTAGGTGCTTGGGAATAAAGAAGACCAAAGTCATAGCCAATGTAGAGATGTTTGCTCTAGAACACACCTCTATTCCAACACTGTAAGTGCAAAACTTACTCTCTCTTGGTACAGCAGGAACTGAAACATAATTTTTTTGTAGGAGACTGAAACCTTGGTAAAGTAGAAATAGTATGGGAGAAGACCGATTTTGGATTTTGATTAAAGAATGATGTTACCAATTTATACACATGAATGAAACTGAAGCCTTAGGTCTTATGGGCTTTGGTTGGATTGCTGGCAGATTAACTTTGCACTAGTGAGAGCAGAAAATGCATCTGTAACTCTCATGAGCAAATAAAAAATCAGCCACATGAAGAGAAACAGGTCACGATTATTCGGATGGGTTATGTATAAGGTTGGTTCATTGCTCACTGATTGAACAAGGGTCAGCCCATAAAACTAACCAGTCCACAAAACAAGCACAAACGAATTCTAATAAAGCCCAAGCCCAATTATAAAAAATGGGTTTTCCAAAAAAAGATAGGCCCCGTGGTACATTTCCACGTTCCCACGAACCCACGAGACACAGACCCAGAACTTGTACCACGGACCCAGACGCGGACTCGAGCACATGCTCGGGCTCGGGCACGAGCACGGGCACGACCGAGCGGACGAGTGGCAGCGGCGGTGCGTGCGCGTGTGTGTGGAAAAATATTTAAAGCACAATTCATCTTACTTTCTTCTTAGGCTTGTTGTGAACCTTAGTTTCACATTTTAATAAATATACCCAATACCCAACTCCCTAACTTCCAATGTGGGATTGGGTATTTTAATACTCACACACCATTGAAAACACTCAACTTTGAGTGTCAATTTCTCATTCATTAATTAATGGAATTTAATGATTGTTTTTGTGTATTAAAACCATTGCATAGGACTATTAAGCCCCACAAATAATTTTTTTTAAATAATATCATATTTAAATTGTAAATATTGATCAATTCAATTAAAATTGGCTAAAACAAAATTTTTCAACAATCCCCCACATAAATGAAATTGGCAGAATATTCATGAGTATCCAAAGAAATGATCGATACCAAAAGACTCTGAAAAAAAAACGAGAGTTCTTTCAGATCAGTTCTGCATAGGATATATAGTATTTGGCTTTGAACCATTTCTTGTGAAAGCCTATCAGGTATTACTGATTGACCAGTGAATGTAAGCCATTTGTGTAAATTGAGACAATAGACCACACACATGACCTTTCCACACACAACTTAGTTCTCATTGTTTTTATTCAGTTTGGCCTTGAACACATCACCTAGTTCTGCAAGTATTTTGTCACGACCCATCCTGATCTCAGAATGAGTCCATGACCAGCCAACGAGCAAGCTCGCTAAAGGCCTAGATAAAAGACTTGAGAAATTTCCAAACAATTTAATTATACGGAAGCATGAATTATAAACCAGAGAAAACATAGATGTTCTCATTTAAATTCCCTGGATTATATCATCAGGCTTAAAAACAGCCAAAACATCAAAAGTACAATAATCAGATCTCCAAAATATCATTAAACAAGAACTGCTGCTTCATTCTTCATTCTGCCCTGAAAATGGTTTTAGAAAATGCATAAGCTATAAAGCTAGAGTGAATTTCTACATACTACAGAACAAGTTTCATGGATCAACAATTTCTTCCGTGCAAGATTAGTTTTACAGATAAAATATGACTCAAGTGCTCAATAGCAATAAAAATGCTTATCACAATTTATCTTTTGCTGAAATCATATATCAACATGTATATCCATTTCCAAACACGAAATATCATATTCAATAGATCCGCCTTAGTTGAATAGGCTTGCCATTCCATTATTTCACCATCTTGCCCCTGTCGTATGAGCATTCATCATTATGCCTTTCATACCTTCGCTTGTGTCGTATAAGCATAAGTACAAAACACTATGTTTGTGTCGTATAAGCATATTCACTTTCAATATCATGCTTGTGTCGTGTAAGCACTTCTGAATATCATGCCTTATGCTTCTGTCGTATAAGCATATCAATAACAGGCTCATATCCGTGCCTTGGTCGTATGAGTACCTCATTTCCGTTTCATCTCCATTTCAATTTTCTTTACTCTTTATTTCTTTATAAATCCTTATCGTATGGATTTTCATAAAACAGTACATTGATCAATATTCAAATTTGTTCATCCATGTATAAACAAGAGTTTGTGCATAATCCATATTTTAAAATTCTCTTGGAAATCATATCAATTTGGCTTAATAACCGCCAGTATATTTTTCAAAGGAACTGCACTTGAAAAATGTACGAGTAGAGTAGTATATAGAGATTCACCTGAATAGGGATTTCTTCAAACTTCTAGATTTCCTTCTTATCCCAAATCTGGATAATAAATCATGACTTAGTATTTTAACAAGAATCCTGCCCTAAACAATTAATGCCGAGCAGAGCTGGCCGAAGGCTAAAGTCTGGTCGGACTCTACTGGTCTGACAGAAGAGTGACTGCCTAAGGCTTAAATTAGCCGGAGGCTCAGTTGCCGAGTTGCCACGGATCAAGCAAGATTAAACAAAAACTTTGGTTAGCTTTTTCAAAGAGTTGCAAGCCTTTCTAATAGTGCCAACCCTCTTAGCCAGCTTGACTGAACTGACCTGGGTTGATCGGGAAACTGCCAAGCTGAAATACAGTCGGTTGGTCTTATTGCCGAGCTCCCACACTACAGTCCGGACACCATTTTGATCATAAAAAAACACAGATTTCAAGTTTTGATTTCAGTCTGGTAATAGATCGAAAATGACCGAATGATTATTTTAAAGGTTTTGGAAGGATTTCCCGAACAACTGAAGTGGTTGCCGAGCTGGTGAAGACAAAGAACGGTCCACTTCTGCTGAGCATAATTTGCTTCAGACAGAGTGATGGTCAATCAATCTCATTCTAGAGCGTGGCTGACCAATAATATAACTTGGCCGAGCTAAACGTCCGAGCTGAGGCAAAGTCCAACCGACTGCTTGACTTGCCGAGATGAAATAATGATCTGAGCACAAGCTGAGACAAATGCTAGCTTGGCCGAGCAAAGAAAGTGTACGACTAAACTTATTTGGCCGAGCACTAGCTCTGCCTAACACAATAGCTGCGGATGTGAGTGACAATAATAATGCACGGTAAAAACTCCTAATGAGTCTGCCGAACTTATTTTACTAAGGCTAGACTTGAATTTAAGTCTGCCGAGCAATAATTTGGTATCTAGGGCCTTTGCCGAACAATAAATGAGTTAAATCAATTTATTATACCTTTGGCCGAAGCTTAATTTACCGAAGGTTAGATGATCAGAGCTTGAGTTGTACCGCTGAACAAGTACTGACACGAACAAGATCTTGCCGAACTGAAAAGGATCTTTGCCGAAGTGGAACTGACCGTTTGGAAGTCTGAATATGATTGCTGAGCTGAATAGGATCTAACTGGATGCTCAAACAAAGCTTTAGAAAAGCTTTGTTGTACGGTTAAAACTTGCTGAAGAATAATTTTGATGTGGCTGCATGGCAGATGATTTGCCGAGCAATATGGATGAGAAAACTGTGCTGCCGAGCTCTGGGAATCAGAGTTTAGAGCTCAGCCGAACAACAATTTCTTCGGCCAATCTTTCTAGAGAGAGAAACATAGAGTCTGGATGTTTTCAAGCTGAAGCTGTACCAAAATGAAGTGAAATGGCTCACTATTTATAGATTTGAGAAAGGAATAATGATCCGATCGGTGGCAGAGACCTAAACGGTGCCACTCACAGGGGTAGGCCCAATTGGCCGCTCAGTCTTGGCTTCTAGACAACTGACCTCAGCCCACCATCCGCACATCTTGGATTCTTCTGCCGATGACGTCATCCCACTCAAACTTTCACTTCCAAATGACAGATGGCTGTCAAGGTGGATCGCCCACTGATTGGCACTCAATAGTGGCAATATTAGGGATTTATGTCTTCACTTTGCTCTGCTTTCATTGATTAAAACTCGAGAAACGGTGGAATTGTATTGCAAGATAGAATTTGGGGTGTTAATTAAATATTGGGATTTTATCTTGTTTTTGGAAAAGTGTTGGTTGTGTTTGAGAATATTCTGCAGGAATTTGGAAGAAATGAGCTAGCAAGAAAAGCAAAGGGTGAACTCCCGGAGGTTCAATCCAATTCCCGGTAGAAGGTGAGGAGAAAAGGAAGAAAGAAGAAGGAAAGGCTCCAACTCCCGGTAGTCCATTATCCAATGACCGGGAGTCCAGTTGCAGAAGGAAGTTGCAGAAGAATGCAGGAATTACAGAGGCCCGAATTCCCGGTAGTTAGTGGCCAATGACCGGTAGAATAGAAGCGAGTAAGGAAGGAAGAGCTGAGTACCGATTATCCGAGCTCATACTCCCGGTGATAGAAAGCAGCACACGGCTAACCGACTTTTGGACAGAAGTTGAATTCTGAGTAATTGAAAGGACTCCTTGATGTGATTTTGGTGGGTTCTCTAGGGTTAGTATTTAAAAAAGAAGATTCAGTTGGAACAAAAGCTTTTTGCAGACTGTTAGTTTTTACTTTTCGGATAGAATACTCTTTTTCTCTCTCTCTAGTTTATGGATATCAGTAGAAAGTAGAAGATAGAAGTAGAATTAGCTAAGGAG
Organism: Monotropa hypopitys; assembly: GCA_002855965.1. Taxonomy (NCBI): domain Eukaryota; kingdom Viridiplantae; phylum Streptophyta; class Magnoliopsida; order Ericales; family Ericaceae; genus Monotropa; species Monotropa hypopitys. The sequence goes on from NMUG010009402.1 coordinate 7,184, forward strand.
ATTTTGGATTTCTAATTGTTTTCTCTCAATAATTCTAATTTCTAGTGTAGATCTTTGCATAACTTTCATTCGATTTCCATTTCAGTTATTAAATTGAGTTTTATTCAGAAATTTACTGTTGCATTCAAATTATGGGTTTAATTGTTCTAGATTGTTCTTCAGTAGAATTTAGATCAACCGAGGGGCTAAAATCCCTTAGGATCTAATTCAAAGATCTGAAGTGGTTGAATTGTTCTCACACTCTCTCTCATGCACGAATTATGGAGTCATGAATTGAAGAATAATTCTGGGAAATTTCCTCTCGTTGTCTCAGTTGATTTTTAGTTTGATGCTTTGTTGACAATCAGGAGATTGGCACATCACATGCTTATGAAGAATGATCTCTAAAGCGATTTGTAATTTCCATCACAGGTTATCCTATCAATTCAACTTTTGATTAGAGATTGAGTGTGTGATAATTCAATTACCTTAAATCTGAGAATTAGATCCTTCTTCTCTTATTAATTTTAATTAGAATTGTTCCCAAGCTGATTGAATTTCATTCCAGAATTCTGGAGACCCAAACCATTTCACAATTTTCTTCATCGAAATCCATTAAAAAGCACTTCACAAAGGAAAATCAAATTCCCCAAGTCCCTGTGGAAATGACCTGGTACTCACCAGTGTATTATGCTTGATTGGCAAATTTTGTGAATTGAATTACTTGTGCTTGGGTAATTCCCTTCCACTGATCCCGTCTCATAAAAAACTCTAGAAGTCAATTTGTTTTCCACATATTTTGGAAACACTCAAGCATTTTTGGCACCGTTGCCGGGTTCTTGGCGTTAAATTTAGTTTTCCTTAGTTAGTGCATCCATTTAGATCTTAAAAATATTATAAAAATCCAAAAACAATCAAAAAAATCAGAAAATCAGAAAAACAGGGCATAAATTCGTAGAAAACAGAACATGTTTGGTGAAGCAGATGTAATTACATTCCCGGTAATCCATTCCTACTACCGGGAGTCCAGTTATAAATGCTAAGAATTTTTTCTGCAGATGTTCAGGGGCTAAATACTGCAACTCGAAGTACCAGGAGTCCAATTCTGAACTATCGGGAGAACAAGCCTGCAGTGGAAGCTGAAGGAACTGAAAAAAGAACTGCGACTGGGACTACCGGGAGTACAATATTCGAGTACCGGGAGTCCAAGGTGAAGGAAAAACCTGCTAAACAATTAAGCTGTGCATTCCCGGTAGAGCCAATGCTAACTACCGGGAGTTCACACACTTGAAAATTTTCTCTGCTTACTGCTGTTGTGCTGTGCTTTGAGGTAACCTTTCATTTCCCTCTTGCAATTCAATTTGGGTGACCATTCTTGGTATTATTCTTGTGGTAGGAGTAGGAGTAGGAGTAGGAGTAGGAGTAGGAGTAGGAGTAGGAGTAGGAGTAAGATAACTTTTGATTCCTGAAGTGGAGAGAGAGGGAGTTTAAATTGACATGTGGAAAAGAGCTCCTGGGGAAAGATTGGTACGATGAAGTTCTGATCCCATAATCTTTAATCCCCATCCTCGTCCACAATTTGAAGAACAACAAGTGGAATTCCAGATTAACAATCACATGGAGTTCCCAAATCACAACCAAATGCCTCCCAACCGCCTAAATTTCCAGTTGAATCAAAATGGGAGGGCAGGAATTAATAGACAGCAACAAAGAATTGAACAACAAAGAGTAGAACAACATGTTGAGGAGGAGATTAGAAGTAATCATGATGAGGCACAAATGAGAACTATGAGGGACTACCTTAGTCCTTCATGATCATCTACTCCATCATGCATTCTTCTTCCTGTGGTGGCAAGAGAATTCGTTGTGAGATCGAGTTTGTTACAGCATCTTCCTCATTTTCATGACATGGAGAATGAAAATCCCTACCTCCATGTCAAAGAATTCGAAGAAATTATAAGGACGATGCTGGAACATAATCAAAGAGAGGATTTCACTTATATCAAACTTTTCCCATTCTCTTTAAAGGATAAGGCAAAGACTTGGCTCAATTCTTTGAGACCAAGGTCTATCACGAGTTGGGGGGAGCTCCTCAAAGAGTTTTTCAAAAAATTCTTTCCCGCGCATAGAACGATTGCTTTAAAGAAGCAGATTCAAAATTTTTCTGAAAAACCCAATGAATCGTTCTATCAATGTTGGGAAAGATTCAAAGAATTTTTGAGCTCGATTCCCCATCATGGCTACGAGCCATGGCAGCTTGTAAGTTTTTTCTATGAGGGCACATGTCCAAATACAAGGCAATTCATTGAGATGATGTGCAATGGGGACTTTTTGAATAAGGATCCTGACGTGGCACTTGAATACTTTGAGCACATTTCTGAAAATGCTCAATCTTGGGACACCTCTGACCCGAATGATCGAACAAGGATCAATCACTCCATGAGAGGGGGAAAATATCAGTTGTCAAACAATGAGGATCTTCAAGCGAGGATCGCTCAATTGTCCCGAACGATTGAGCAGTTAGAGGTGAGGAAGGTGCATGAGGTGACCACCCAACCTAAGGTGGAATCCTCTTGCACAATTTGTGAGATTCAAGAGCATGACACCCATGATTTCCCCACAATCCCTGCATTTAAAGATATTCTTCAAGGGCAACATGAGGTGAATGCTATTGGGCAACACCCACCAATTCAACAACGGAAACCGTTTAATTCCCTTATTCGGAGATTTATAATCCCGAATGGAGGAATCATTCAAATTTTAGTTGGAAGGATGATGCACATGGGAATCAACAACATCAATCATCTTCACAAAACCAACATCAACCACAAGGGCTGTACATGCCAAATCTTTCGTATCCACCCCAAAATTTTCAAGGACAAGTTCCTCACCAATCATTGGGGTTTGGATACCAAAATCATCACGGCAATGTATCGCAGCCCACCTACATTCCACCAAACAAAAGAAATTTTGAAGAACAATTTTCCCTCTTTATGCAAAACACCAATCAGTTCATGCAAAGCACAAAGCAAGACATGGGTGAATTGAAGGCCCAAATAACAAAAATGAATACGACAATTGGTGTTTTGCAACAAGAGAAGGGCAAGTTCCCAGCTCACCCCCAACACAACGTGAAGGGGCAGAATTCTGTTGAAAGCACTCCACTTGATGACAATAGTGTTGGTGAAATCCAAACTGTCACCACACTTCAGAGTGGAAAGATTGTGGACAACCGAGTGGGAAACTTGAAAAAAAGTGAGGAGAGAGCAAAATTTACCAAAGAGGAAAAAGGTAAGGGAGTTGTGATTGAGGAGAACGTTGAAGAGGGAACAAAACCAGAAAAGAAGAGTGGGAATTGTCCCTTCCCCGCTCCCTTCCCTCAAAGGCTTAAGCCTAAACCAACTCACCAACCTGAAATTTTGGAACTCTTTAAACAAGTGAAAGTGAACATCCCCTTACTTGATGCAATTAAGCAAGTTCCTTCCTATGCAAAATTTTTAAAAAACTTGTGCACGGTAAAACGGAGAATGAATGTGACGAAATAGCATTTTTGACGGAGCAAGTAAGCTCAATTTTGAAAGCGGACACCCCTCCCAAATACAAGGACCCCGGTTGTCCTACAATCTCAATTGTAATAGGGGAGGTGAAGCTTCAAAAAGTTTTGCTTGACTTAGGAGCGAGTGTGAATCTTTGCCTTACTCGGTGTATGAACAACTCGGTTTGGGAGAATTGCAGCCCATTACAATCACCCTACAACTCGCAGATGGAAGTGTAAAAGTGCCAAGGGGGATGATAGTGGATGTGATTGTCCAAATTTAGAAGTTCTATTTTCCGGTTGACTTCATCGTGCTTGATACACAACCGGTAGCCAACACAGCTGCCCAAATCCCAGTCATCCTAGGAAGACCATTTTTGGCTACCACCAATGCTCAAATCAATTGTCGAAATGGTCTTATGCATATTACTTTTGGTAACATGACTGTGGAGTTAAATATTTTTAATGTGTGTCAATCACCGGGGGATGGTGAAGAGATCCACGAAGTGAATATGGTGGAGACTTTGGGTTGTTACAAGAGCAATCTTGTTAATGACCCACTTGAGTCATGTTTGGTGAATGTCGAGGTCGAGAG
>NMUG010009403.1:0-11291 GCA_002855965.1 Monotropa hypopitys
ACTCCCATTGTATATTATTAAATACCACTTGTTATGTATTTTATTTAATAAAAATCATTATAACATAAGAAAAAAATGTTAACTTCTCTTCCCACACAATTTTCCTTCCACTTTCTTTCAATAATATTTTTAATTTAAATTTTATTTAATTTGGTTCGGGCGTGACAGACATGCTCCCACTTCCACTCAGGTATTGATAGATTTTGCAATAACCCTGCAGGTCGCTGGTGCTCTATCTTCACCTGCTGGCAAGTCAAGCACTTTACCACAAACTCAGCAACATCATTCTTCATACCTATCCACCAAAAATTTTCCCAGAGGTTACAATACAACTTGTTACCTCCTGGGTGCATGGCATAAGCAGAACTATGACCCTCCTCCAAGATACTGCGCCTCAACTCTGGGTCATTAGGAACACACATCTGTGTCCCAAACAAAAGCATACCATCACTGCCAAGCCTGAAATCACCTCTCAAGCCTTCTGCCACTAACTTCCTCTTGGACACTAGAAACTCATCCAGATCTTGCCCCGCTTGAATCTGATCTATAAAAGTAGGTCGGATAGAAAAACGAGCCAAAAGAGCATCTCCCGAATTTACCTCAAACATGGCATTCATCTTCTTCATCTCACAAAAATGCTCAATACGAGCACAATGCAAACAAGGTAAACTCCCCGCCGTTTTACAGCTCAAAGCATCGGCAACCACATTCGCCTTTCTTGGATGATAATGAATAGAGAAATCATAGTCTTTAATTAACTCCATCCATCACCGCTGTCTCAAGTTGAGCTCCTTCTGAGTAAACAGATATTTCAAGCTCTGGTGGTCAGAAAAAATCTCACAAGTGACTTTATATAAATAATGACGCCACTGCTTCAAAGCAAATATCACTGCGGCCAACTCAAGATCATGAACCGGATAATTCAGCTCATTAAGCTTCAACTGACGAGAAGCATAGGCAATCACCTTGCCCCTCTGCATCAACACACATCCCAATCCACGCAAAGAAGCATCAGTATAAATCACCATATCATCAGTGCCATCAGGAACTGATAAAACAGGAGCAGACACCAACTTCTCCTTTAACAATCTGAAACTCTCTTCGCAATCATCTGACCATACAAACTTCGCATTCTTGTGAATCAGCTTTGTCATCGGCAAAGCAATAGAATAAAACCCCAGAATAAACTGACGGTAATAGCTGGCTAACCCCAGAAAGCTGTGAATCTCTGTCACAGTAGTTGGTCTCTCCCAACTCACAACTGCCTCCACCTTCTTTGGATCAACACGAATCCCCTCTCTAGAAATAACATGGCCCAAGAATACAATTTCTTGCAACCAGAATTCGCACTTGCTGAATTTCCCGAACAACTGCTTCTCCCTCAACGTCTGCAACACCAATCTCAAATGCTGCTGATGGTCTTCCTCATTCTTGGAATATACCAAGATATCATCAATGAATACAACCACAAATGATTCTAAAGAGGGTTGGAAAACCCTGTTCATAAGATCCATAAACACAGCTGGAGCATTTGTAAGACCAAAAGGCATCACTAAAAATTCGAAATGCCCATACCGAGTCTGAAAAGCAGACTTAGACACATCCTCATCTCTGATCTTTAGCTGATGATACCCAGATCTCAAATCGATCTTCGAAAAGACCGAAGCTCCCTGTAACGGATCGAATAAATCATCAATACGCAGAAGAGGATATTTATTCCTCACTGTCACCCTGTTGAGCTGCCGATAGTCTATGTACATTCTTATAGACCCATTGATTAACACATAATAATGTAGTTTTTGTGTGCCAATCTATCTCCTTTTAATTAGTTTTCATTATTAGTTGTTTACTATTTAGTTTGTTTTTGTACATATGTGTTTAATCTCGTTTTTGTTATTTGTATAGGCTATTTAGCACTTCCCGGAGGAGCCCAGAAGTCCCCGATACCAAACCGAGCCATGATTTGAAGTCAAGAGCATCAAAGAATGCCATGGCCGCACCCCCCGTTGGTAAAATGGACATAACTTTTGATGTGAAGCTCTGATTGAGTTTTATAATATGGCGTTGGAAAGCTATCGAAAAGATGCAAAAAAATCTCAATCTGTCAAAAAGAGACTGGTCCTCTTTTAAAAGAGACCGGTCCTTTTTCAGCAGAAGGTTTTGAAGAAGAAAAGAGACCGGTCTCTCTTAAAAAGAGACCAGTCCCTTTTGACAGATTAACAAAAAATCAGATATTTTAAGGATTTGTTTGGTCTTTTACTTGGGTTTGTATATAAGCAACAATTGGTGGACTTAGTCCCCACGTTTTTCTTTGTTTTACAGCAATAAGTTTAGGTTTTGGAAGGGGAATTGCCCCTCTCCTCTCTTCTTCTCTTTCTTCTTCCATTTGGGAGCATAAATGGAGGTTTGGAAGGCTTCTCCTTCATGTTTGTTGATGGTATTCTCTTCCTCTATCTATTAATGTAATTTATTTACATGTTTGCGTTTAATATAAATTCAATTTCATCTTCAATGTTTGTGCTTCTTACTTGTTTTGTGCTTGTGGTAGTGTTAATGAGGGAGTAACCCTCTAAGTTTGGCCATGGGGTGACTAGCACCCCGGCCTTGGCTCGTGTTTGAATACCCCATTTTTGGGCATAAATGTAGTGGTATAGAGTGTATTGAACTCATTCCTAGGGTCTAAACGTAGTGGTGTTAATTATTTTGATGGGTTGTAGACAATAATATTGACACAACCCATGCTTGGTGCGATGTCCCGCTAGGTGTTCGACAAAATGTTCCAATGATCGATTTCCTCTTGAAACCACTTAATCCTTAGTGAATTGTGAGCTTGAGGTTGCGTAGGAGTAGGGAGCATGTGGTTCTTGCTTTAGGTCTTAGCTTAGGGTTGTTAACCTATTTGATGGGCCGTAGAGAATGAACCTTGGCACGGTCTATGCTTGTAGTTATGTCACTCTAGGTGTTTGATAAATTGTCTAGTAGAACCGAATTCTAGCTCCCGCACTATCTCTTGACCTTATGACATATGCTTGATAGCTAAACCTTCCGGGTGAGGTCCTAGGCCGTGATCCCTCACTTGTGTAGTCATAGAATTGGAGTAGTATAGCATGACCTAGGTGAGGTGTTAGAACCCCTATTGTCATTCCGTTCAGTTTAACTTGTTTTCATCTTTTCTTTCTTATGCATTAGTTTCATTAAGCTTTCCATTTAAAAACAAAGGCTAGCATCCTACCACTTCTACCGCAAATCCAAACCTTCTTTACCAAGCAATTACTTCAACTCCGACATTTCCCTGTGGACCGACCTCGGACTTATCCACTTTACTTGTAGAGTGTTTATTTTCGTATTTACAAATTATTAATGTCTAACTAAGGATTTTTCCGTTAATCAACGACCGGGAAAATCCTCCTAGAATTTTGGTGCCGTTGCCGGGGAATTGTTGTTTGAGTTAAGTTTTGGCTAATTTAGAAGTTTTCTTTTGTGTCACCGTATATATTCACTTATATTTTACTTTTTCTTATTTTTATATATATATATATATAAAAGTCGTTGTTGATCATGTCTTCCGGTAACCCTTGGGAAACCATTGATCAACAATATTGGGAGTCCTACCCTCCATTCCCGGATCCTTCTAGTTAAGAGTGACATGACCACCCTAATTTTTATCGGGAATGTGAGATTTTACATGAACCACCACCCCTCTCTTATTCTTATCATGATGAAATGGCTCCACCACAATTTTACCATTTGGAGCTTACTAATCAATTCACAGAACAATGGTCCAACGAGGAGCCTTATCCATACCGACCATGCACCAATACTTTAGAGGATACTTTGCAAGTATTTCTCCAAAGTTGTCATTCTATTAATGCCCTCAACAATGATGTGGTGGCTCCTCCCGAGTCTTATTATTCGGAGCCACCCTTGGAAACATATGACCATTGCTTTCCGGAGGTAACTTTTGACCCCCAACCACCGCACCCATCCTTTCTTGAGGACACATTGCAACATTTTCTCCAAAGTTGCGACAACATCACGGCTTACAACTCTTCATGTCAAGTGGACTTTGATGTCCCAATTTTTGAGCCAACCATTCCCACCGACTCCTTGGAGGAGGCATGTCTCACCTCCGAGGAGATTGAATTCTTAGAAAATCCGGATGTGGGGATTTCTCCTACCCTCTACATGATCCAAGCCGAGATGGTGTCACTCCCCGAGTTTAAAAATGATACTCCTCTCACTCCTCTTGAAAAAAATTTGGTAAGTTGGTTGTATGATTCGAGTGATGAGGAGTTAGAGGTGGATTGTAGGTGTAGTGAACTTGTGATTGTTGCTTGCCCTTTGGCTATGGAGCCTTATTTGCCTAGTATTCCCCAAAAGGTTGTTGAGAGTGCCGTTGTTGCACCCATTTCCATTGATACTCTTGGGGAGTCCACTTTTAATGATGAGCTTTCACTTCCCATTGCATATGTGTCCCCCACTCCTTGTGCACTTCTACCACCATATCCTGTGTAGGCCTTGGAATTCAATACCATTCGTGTTGGTACAGTGGTTGGATGTCAATTTTTCAGGTGCCGCCAAGCCCCCTTATACTCCAAATACTTATTTTTATGGATTGGGTGGTTGCAATACTTTAAAAAGGGGATGTGTGCGTTCATGACATGCTACGGCCCCCAGGGAGGCCATCATATCAATGCGGTCCTCCAATTTGGAGGGTCGCTCTCTCGATTATTACCCCATCTCTCTTTATTTCTTTTTAATATGAAAAAAATGAAGTAACGTCTAGGAGACAATAAATCCTTGGAGGTTGAGATACCTCTAGTGTTTTCCGTGCTCGAACGGCTATGGACGGTCTGGTATAGCCGCCCGTTATTCTAGCCTTAGTATTGTATTATCTGGGATTACCTTGGCAGAGTAGGGATAGAAGCGAAAGCCGATTGTGGTGTCTCTCCAAAAAGTGAGAGGCATCACCTGTTGAGTAGCGACCTACCCCGAAATTCCTTGAGATTTCCTTCTCTAGTACACTACTAAGTGAGAATAGTGGGGAGAAAAGTACTACTCGTGTAGAGTCGCGTGAGAACTCACCTTTCTTTTATTTTTGCATCGGTGTTGCACGCTTGACTTCCATTAGCAAGCAAATTTTGGACTAATTGTTTGTCTTGTAGTTTGTTTTTGTCTTGTTAGTCTTGCAGGGTTCTTTGTGTCTATCTTGGAGCTTTGTGGGTATTGCCATCGACAACTTGAGGTAACAATTGGTTAGGGTGGTTGCACCACCCCGGAGGTACATTACTCTTTCCCTTTTTATTGTCTTATGCACTGAGAACATTGTACATTTTAAGTTGGGAGGAGTGATGCATGTTTCCATGCTTGTACGTTATTTATGCTTACTTTCTTTTTTTAGTCCCCATTTTAGAGTCCAGAAATTTTTTAAAATTTGATTCTGACGGTCTAGTATAGCCGCCTGCTTCTATTTTCTCTTTTGAGGCAGGGAGAAAAGTATATCTCGTATTGTCCACGTGACGGACTCAGTTAGTGTAAATGGTGAATTTCTCTTTACATGGATTTTGGGATTTGCAAGTTCAACTCTTTAACACGAGTAGTAACTTGTTGAACCTTCAGTAAACTTGTAGGTGCATCTTAGTTCATTTTTATAGCTTGTTAAAAAATTTTGTTTTGGCATCTATTTATAACTCTTTGCACTTCACTGAATAAAATAGGCTAATGTCGCGTGTGAGTCGCTCCTCGGTTGTCTAGAAGGCTAATCTAGTGGAGACTTATGCCCATGTGAGCTTAGTGCCTTAGCTTTTCTCGGAGCGGTGTCAAATGAACTCTATGTTGTCACAAATACAAAATACTCGTTGTTGATCTCATTATTTTTGTTGTTTAGCATCGGGAATTCATTATTATTTACATATCTTGTGGTTTAGCATATACGGTTGTTGTTGGCCGTAGGAAAGGATTTTAGGTGATCTTTGATATTTGAGCCGGTTCGTTTCTTTCTTACAAAATACCCCTTGCTAGCCCACTTGAGCCCCCTTACATGAACCATTTCTTGATTGAGCCTACAAACTTCTACATATTTCCTTGAGAATGGTTTGAAAAATCATGTTGAAGATGTATTTTGGAGTTATAAGGTGGATTTTTGTTTACATATTCATTGTTGGTGTACCACCCCCTTCTTTCCCTAGAATAATCAAAGAAAACATCAAAAGAAAGAAATTTTGGAATCAATTAAGTTGGGGAGTGACACCTTATCTATTGTAAAAAGAAGAAACATTAGTTCTTCATTGGTGGAAAAATATTGGATGTTGAGAAATATGAAAAAGAAAAGAATACGGTGGAGTTGAAAAGTAAAGAAAATAAGGAGTGAGTTGATGATGATAGCTTCGTATATCAATTTACTCTCTACATATGTTCACACACCTATTCTCAAGTACTTAAAGTTCACCCTTAGCCCAATTCGTGTCCAATACATATCCGACACGTATCCGACACAGTTTTTTCTTTACCTTACGTTATAACCGGAAATAAAGTCCTAGATAATCTTATAGGCCGTCAATCACTTGTATTATGTTAACTTAGAATAAAAATTCCCATTGCGAAGCATTCCTAGTCATGAGATCATTCCACTTTATAGAGCTTTCCTTTCGTGTCACAATGTGCGGAATGTTTTGATTTTCATTATATATACCTTCCGCCTGCACATAAGAGAGTTTGAATATGTACCCTAGTTTCTAATGTCTTATTTGATGAGTGCATGACATGGTGAGAATCGAAGTCGAGACTCGGTCCGGATAGACTTTTGGGTTGTTGTCTCACTTGCGACGAAAAAAGCCTTGCAAATACACGTTAAAGTTGGATGCCATAACTCATTTTGCACTTGCTAGCATTATTGAACTTAGTTTGCCCTCATTTTTATTCTAGGATCCATTTTCTCATTCTTTTTGTTGTTGAGTTGAACTTGCATGTTTGGGCATGCCATTTTTAGCAATTCAATGCGTTTTGTGGGTAATCATTTCTGAAAACCCTCACGAGACCTTACTCGTCCTACCGGGGCAGCCCGGGGGTTCAAAGGACCTATCCCTTACTTTTTACATTGCTAGTTAGATCGAGTCATAGTGTGAGTTTGCTCGGGACTAGCAAACAATAAGTTGGGGCGTGTGATTAGCACATAATAATGTAGTTTTTTTGTGCCAATCTATCTCCTTTTAATTAGTTTTCGTTATTAGTTGTTTACTATTTAGTTTATTTTTATACATATGCGTTTAATCTCGTTTTTCTAGTTTTTGTTGTTTGTAAAGGCTATTTAGCACTCCCCGGAGGAGCCCGGAAGTCCCCGATACCAAACCGAGCCATGATTTGAAGTCAAGAGCATCAAAGAATGCCATGGCCGCACCCCCCGTTGGTAAAATGGACATAACTTTTGATGTGAAGCTCCGATTGAGCTTTATAATATGGCGTTGGAAAGCTATCGAAAAGATGCAAAAAAATCTCAATCTGTAAAAAAGAGACCGGTCCTCTTTTAAAAGAGACCGGTCCTTTTTCAGCAGAAGGTTTTAAAGAAGAAAAGAGACCGGTCTCTCTTAAAAAGAGACCGGTCCCTTTTGACAGATTAACAAAAAATCAGATATTTTAAGGATTTGTTTGGTCTTTTGCTTGGGTTTGTATATAAGCAACAATTGATGGACTTAGTCCCCACGTTTTTCTTTGTTTTACAGCAATAAGTTTAGGTTTTGGAAGGGGAATTGCCCCTCTCCTCTCTTCTTCTCTTTCTTCTTCCATTTGGGAGCATAAATGGAGGTTTGGAAGGTTTCTCCTTCATGTTTGTTGATGGTATCCTCTTCCTCTATCTATTAATGTAATTTATTTACATGTTTGCGTTTAATATAAATTCAATTTCATCTTCAATGTTTGTGCTTCTTACTTGTTTTGTGCTTGTGGTAGTGTTAATGAGGGAGTAACCCTCTAAGTTTGGCCATGGGGTGACTAGCACCCCGGCCTTGGCTCGTGTTTGAATACACCATTTTTTGGCATAAATGTAGTGGTATAGAGTGTATTGAACTCATTCCTAGGGTCTAAACGTAGTGGTGTTAATTATTTTAATGGATTGTAGACAATAATATTGGCACAACCCATACTTGGTGCGATGTCCCGCTAGGTGTTCGACAAAATGTCCCAATGAGCGATTTCCCCTTGAAACCACTTAATCCTTAGTGAATTGTGATCTTGAGGTTGCGTAGTCGTAGGGAGCATGTGGTTCTCACTTTAGGTCTTAGCTTAGGGTTGTTAACCTATTTGATGGGCTGTAGACAATGAACTTTGGCACGGTCTATGCTTGTAGCTATGTCACTCTAGGTGTTTGATGAATTGTCTAGTAGAACCGAATTCTAGCTCCCGCACCATCTCTTGACCCTATGGCATATGCTTGATAGCTAAACCTTCTGGGTGAGGTCCTAGGCCGTGATCCCTCACTTGTGTAGTCATAGAATTGGAGTAGTCTAGCATGGCCTAGGTGAGGTGTTAGAACCCCCATTGCCATTCTGTTTAGTTTAACTTGTTTTCATCTTTTCTTTCTTATGCATTAGTTTCATTAAGCTTTCCATTTAAAAACAAAGGCTAGCGTCCTACCGCTTCTACCGCAAATCCAAACCTTCTTTACCAAGCAATTACTTCAACTCCGATATTTCTCTGTGGACCGACCTCGGACTTGTCCACTTTACTTGTAGAGTGTTTATTTTCGTGTTTGCAAATTATTAATGTCTAACTAAGGGTTTTTCCGTTAATCAACGACCGGGAAAATCCTCCTAGCACCCATACTTCTTCTTCACAAACAGTACAGGAGCACCCCAAGAGGACATACTGGGTCTAATAAAACCCTTATCAAGATATTCCTTTAGCTGCATCTTCAACTCTAACAACTCAGCTGGTGCCATACGATATGGAGCTATAGAAATAGGACTTGCTCTAGGAACAAGCTCAATAGTGAACTCTATATCCCGATCTGGCACAATACCCGGCAACTCATACGAAGAAACATCAACAAAATCTCAAACTATAGTGATATCGGCAATGTCAGGACTAGACTGCTGCGAGTCAACCACATATGCCAAGAATCGCTCACAGCCGTTGCTTAACAAGGTGTTGGCCTGCAAACAAGATATAAATCTGCATCTTCCCGGAACTTTCTCGCCACAGAATTTCACCTATTCATCATTTGGAAAGCGGAAGATCACCTCCTTCCTCAAACAATCAATAACTGCATGATGGGTGGATAGAAATCCATCCCTAAGATAGCATCGAAGTCCACCATAGGCAGTGGAATGAGATTCACTGATAAGGACTTTCCTCCCAACAATAGATCACACCCCACAAAGCACGAGTTCACCCGAACGGGTTCACCCACTGGTGTAGAAATAGATAGAATATATGGCAGCATAGAAGGTACTCTACCTAGCTTTACACTAAAAGCTACTGAAACAAAAGAATGTGTCGCACCAGAATCTAATAAGACACGAGCATAATGACCATAAATAAAAATAGTACCTGCAACCACCTCAGGTGTTGCCTCAGCCTCCTGGAGGGCAATAACAAAGACTCTACCCGGCCTCATCTGGCTGTCAGTACTGGCAGCAGCTCCCCTGAAGAACCAACCACGGCAGAAGGTGTCGACTCACGTGACTTAGAACACTGTGGAGACTTGTGCCCCCACTCCGCGCAATTGAAGCACTTGAATCTCGAACCACCATCTCTAGGACCCAAACAATCCCTCTGCACATGCCCAACTTCACCACACGCAAAACATTTACGCTCACTACTTGGAGCACTGCCCACTGACTGGCTTCCACGATTCTGACTTCTATCTTTCTTTCCCCATTTCCCCTGCGACTTAGAGCCACTGTGGCTCTTCTTGAATGGGGGTTTATTCACCCCAGTTTTGAAGCTTCCCCCAGCACCAGAGGACTTGCCATGTCATCCTTCACTTGAATTATTTTTCTTAGAACGCTACTCATTCAACATATCCACATCTCTGCCAATACGCCGAGCCATATCAACCAGGTCGGCATAATCCCTCTCTCGGAAAGAGGTCAATCTCGTGGCCACACTAGAATTCAGGCCATGCCTGAATCGCTGACATCTGTCTGCATCTGTAGGAATCAGCTGGACTGCAAATCGAGATAAGGCAGCAAACCTCGCCTCATACTCAGAAACTGACAAAGAACCCTGCCTTAGATAGAGAAAGGAATTCTGCTGATCCAATCTGTAGATAGCCGGACAATACTGGTCATTGAAGCCCTTTACAAAAGCTCCGAAGTCACAACACGAGGGGGAACATCAACCTCCCCATCCACTGGCATCGTCATCTTCATGTGATAAGCCTCCCACCAAAATAAGGCATCGCCCTTCAAGTTGAAGGTGGCCAAGTCTACCTTCTCAGCCTCAGGAACTCTCAAGGTAGAAAAGACACGCTCCACCCCATGCAGCCATTTTTCTGCCACATCAGGAGCAAAAGAACCATCGAACTCAGAAGCGCATAGACGGCGAAATCTATCAAGAACACCGGTGGCAACTGTCTCTGCCCGCTGAGAAGTCTGCCACTGCATGAATGCCGTATGATTCTCCAGAAACTGGACCATTGCGGTCTCTACTCTCTCAGCATTAGTCAAGATCAGAGGATTCACCGGTGCCTGGGGCTGATTCACCTCCCCAATAGCAGGACCGGTCGAAGCAGCATCCTCAATGTTATCCATCTCAATCCCGATTCATCAGCAATATAGATACAATAAGCACATTTTTCATTCTATCTCATCAACTAGGCACAATCATCAAGCAAAGAATTGCACAAACAAAAATCTGACACCTAAGGGTTCATTGCCATCGTTCACCTATACATCGTTCTATACACAGGATTCCGGTAGAATCGTGCTTTTCCGACTAACTTCCCAAGACTTCTCACTTGAAAATACGTTGATCAGACGATTTTCAAATCAGATTTCAAGGTAGTCCATCGGGTTCCAAAGTAACACACACAACGATTTCCGGAAGAGTAAAACAATTGACTCAACCTATCACTCACCTCAAGAGACTCAACATCCTATGTCACACTTGTTCCGAGAATCTTAAAACCTAGAGCTCTGATACCAAGCTGTCACGACCCGTCCCGGATTAATAAAAAAATTTATAATCCGGCTACGAATCGCGACACATTAATTACTAACAAAGGATACTTGCTCTTATTTTCCAAAACACTGCAAATTTTTTTCTTTCTTCTTAATAAAAATTATGCAGCGGCA
>NMUG010009404.1:0-11291 GCA_002855965.1 Monotropa hypopitys
TCTCAAGTGAAAACTTGTAGTAGCTGTCAGAAATGGATCGAAGGAATGCCTTGTGACTCGGATCATTTCCGGAGCACTCGATATCCCAGGAGGATTTTTCCCACACTTAAAAAGATAAGAAAAATAAATATCCCCTCCCCGATTTTCAAAACCCGGTCGAAGCTCTGCCCGATTGGTAAAAACGATCCTTCTTCCAAAGTCCGGTTAAAATATATTCCGGCAATTTTCACAGAAAACATTTTTCCAGTCGAAGTTTTGTCCGACTGAAAAATACAAAATACTTTAAAATTCAAAACAACATTTCTTGATCCATTGTCTGAAGTGAAAACTTGTAGTAGCTATCAGAATCAGATCACTGGAATGTCTTGTGACTCGGGTTCTCCCGGTTCACTCGATATTCTTTGGAATTTTCTAAACCAAAAATATCTCATCTTTTTCAGAAAAACGGTCGAAGTCCTGTCCGACCTATTTAAAAACATTCCGTCTTTCAAAGCCCGGTTAAGACATTCCGGCAATTTCTACAGAAAATATTTTTCCGGTCGAAGTTCTGTCCGACTGAAAAATACAAAACACTTTAAAATTCAAAAACAAAATTCCTCGATCCGATGTCCGAAGTGAAAGTTTGCAGTAGCTGTCGGAATCAGATCACTGGAATGCCTTGTGACTCGGGTAATGCCGGTTCACTTGATATTCTTTGGAATTTTCTAAACCAAAAATATCTTATCTTTTTCAGAAAACGGTCGAAGCTCTGTCCGACCTATTTCAAAACATTTCTATCAAAATATAGTCGAAGCTCCATCCGACTAAAAATCATTTTCTCAAATGCGGTCGGAATTCTGTCCGATCGTAGAAAAATATCTTTCAAGGATTTAGCCGAAGTTCTGTCCGACTAAAATCCAAAATAGATTTCAAGGCACAGTCGAAGTTCCGTCTGACTGCCTAAAAATAAAAACGACTCTTTAGCCGAAATTCCATCCGGCTCAGAATAAATTTTTAAAACACAGTCGAAGTTCTGTCCGACTGTCACAAATAAAATTAAATTAACAAAATAAAATCATTTTCAAAATACAGTCGGAATTCTGCCCGAGTGTAAAAAAATTATTTTTCGCCGAAGTTTTGTCCGGCTCAAAATTTTACTTTTGAAATGTAGCCGAAGTTCCGTCCGACTCAAAATTTCGTTTTCCTAAATACATCAAAGTTCCGTCCGACTATTTCAAATAAAATACATCTTCAAATGCGGTCGGAATTCTGTCTAACCATAGAAAATCATTTTTCGCCGAAGTTCCGTCGGGCTCAAAAATATTTTTTTTTATCAAAACCGGGTCAAAAGTCACCCGTATCCCTTTTAAAAATATCCTCATTCCGAAACCGGGCCGAAATCTACCCATCAACAACTATTTCTAGGAGTCATTTCATTTCATTCATAAAATCAGTAATAATTCAACATTTCTCTTAGCCGAGGAAACAATCGATTTCGATTCGAAAAGAGATTTATTTCTGAAAAAGAAGTACCGAAAGGGCGAGTGGGGTGCCTAACACCTTCCCCATTCGTAATTTAATCCCCGAACTCGAATTTCTGGTTCTGCAGACACCTTTCCAAAATAAAAAGACATTTTCCTAAAATAAAATGACATTTTTTTATAACAAAATTTCCGGTGACTTGGTATACCACAGCTCAATACCAAGTGGCGACTCCGAAAATTCGAAATCGACATACTCAGGCCGCCATCTATTTTCAAACAAACCCCCATATTTTCAAATTCAATCTATCAGCGTATCTTTTTCCGTCCCGGAAAACGGCTCCCGCGGATCGGGAGACGACGGAAGGACGGAAAAATTTCCCGGCGCGACACATGGATCCTAATTCTACTGAGAACCAATTGAAATCAATGAAACCCATAATTGAATGCAACAAGAATTCAACTAGATAGAAATCTAATTACCAACTGTAAATTCAAATCAAAACGAAGAACAACTAAGTTTATCTACTGCTGGAAATGAAATTTACGAGAAGAAAAAAAATGTAAATCCAGAAAATTACTTCACTACTGAAATTCTACTCCTATTCTACTTTTTACTGAAAATGTAAAAGTAAGTAACTGGAAATTATGAGAGTCTCTGGGAAGAATGTTTTTATGAAACTGAATCTTTTCCCTTATATAGTAACCCTAGGGATCCCCGCCAAAATTGCAGCCAAATCCCCTTACAATTTCCCAGAATTCCATTTCTGACCAAGGGCCTGCTCAAGTGATTGATGATGCCTTATACCGGGAGTTAGATCCTAGTTCACTGGGAGTTCACTCTTTCTTTCCTTGCACTAATCTATTCCACCGGTAATTGGAGAAATCAATTCCCGGGAGTCCCAACTGCAGCATCTTCTGCAATCTCCTGCAACATCCTTCCACTTTTGTACTCTCGGTCATGGAAAAGTGGACTACCGGGAGTAAGAGAATCAGGACCCCAAAGTATGCAATCTGGGTTTCCTACTCCCGGTCATTGGAACTTTCCACCGGGAGTTCAACCTTTCCATTCTTCATTCGTTCTTCCAACTCCCAGTCATCTGGAGCTTTTTACTAGGAGTTCATGCTTCCTTCTTGCTCCTTGCTCACCATCTACCGGGAATTGGGCAGAACCTCTTGGAGTTCATCCTTTGATTTCCTTGAGTAGATCATTTTCTTTCAGTCACCTGCACAACAGCTTAGGCACACACAACAGCTTCAACAAAACAAGTTAAAAACCTCAGTATTCAGTTGTCAAACCAGATTCAGTATTTCCACAAAATTCCAACCAATTCTAAGATTTTAATCCTTGAATGCATGACAAAGTGGAGATGTTAAGCTTACATATTGGCACTATTGAGTGCCAATCAATTTCCATAATTTATATTGGCTCGAATCATAAATTTTGAAATTATCGCCGCTGAAATCGGATGACTTTTTAGGAACCGCTCATTTCCCGGCCCATTTACTTTAAACAAAATCTCATGGTTTGCGCTCATTTTATATATACGAGATAATTTGCCAAAACTAACCCACAATAAACCTCTGTATTTTCGTCGAGACTCCATGAAAAATTGGTTTGCAGATTTTCGATGTTGACTCGTCATTCCACGGTACACTGAACGAAATAGTGTTCGGATGCAACTAAATCCCGTTTGTTCACTCGATGATGTCAGTGATTGTGCAAACTTTTCAGGAATGAATTTACCATCGAATTTCCATTGAGAGACTGAATTTTGGACATTCGTGCAAGTTTCTGTTGATTCCGGCATAAAATGCATGCGGTGTGTCGGCTTCTTTGGTGTTTGTTTACTGTTTGTCGCGAACCGTACATCGTATCGAAAATCTGACTCCGGGTAAATGTTCTTCATCATTTTACTGACAATTATTCATTGATAAATCATTTGTGCCTGTTGCCGATGCTGCTTGTGAGAAGGCTTGAATATTTTGGGAATGTGTTCTGATTTATTCTGAGTCTGGTTTGGCTAGTTCTGAGGTCGATTTGATCAATTCTGAATTTGACTTGATTGATTTCGGACAGTGAGTCAAAATGGGGTATCAACAGCTGCCCCTCTTTGTATATTTTTGCGTAGCAACAATAGACAAAGATAAAAGATGCGTCATTTTGATTCACGGCGGATGCTTTTTAAATTTTTTTAGACTCCTCTGCACAGCTTCACATTCTTTGGATGGATCAGAAAAATTTTCTAACTTTATTTTGACACAAATCTGACATCGCATAGTCAGAGATCAGAGCAACAGAGCACGTTTCTTTCTTTTTTCTAGACCCAAAACATGCCAAAACCGCTTCCGCATTTTGTGCTTCGGTGCCCCTAGTTTCGGGACTACTTTTATGTCATCGATGATGTCACTGTCGTACCTATAGGTGCGAAAGGTTGCTATGTAAACAGAGGCCGCATGGTCTTCTTCCTCACTTTGTTCTTTGCCCAAAACCCTTTCTAAACCTCCTGCCAAAAATCTCAGTCGCGACAACTTACATTACAGCAATCTGTTCTTCCGTCGATCGATCTTCCGCTGAGTATTTCACCGGCGATTTCTTCAAGTAAGCCTTCGATCTTATTTTTGTGTGTATTTTCTTCTGTTATATCTCTTGCACATATATAAGATTTGATTATTTTTAAATTATATACACTTGTTTTGTATAGTTTTTATATTTCTAGCCGTTATGCCGTCTGTTTGCACGCAAATTTTCACTACATTCTTAGAACATTAGAAATAAAGACCGAAATGCGAATTTTCAAATAATGAATAAAGCTGAATGATATGACTTTAGACAAAACATTAGAAATTAATTTGTCAATAAGGAAAAATAATTAAGACAATTTTTTTACAGAAATTCGAACTGAGTTGACCCTCTGAATTAACATATTTAATCTATTTTTATAAAGTTCTACTCGATTTAAGATCCGATGAAAATTTAATTAAGTTTGAATTTTTGTTTCAAAGATTAACGAAAGTAAATGAGATCAATCATTCTTATGCTTAGGAATTGATAGAGATTAATTAAATCAAACATTTCTTTATTTAAGAATTTGATGAAAATGAATTTGAGTCGAGCGTTCCCTTACTTAGGAGTTGACGAAAATTTAATTTCGAGCCTTGACATTCCCGCATTTGGGAATCGACGAAATTTTCTTAATTTGGAGCCAGACGTTCTCTTATTTAAAAACTGACGAAAATTTAATATGGAGTCAGACATTCCTTTATTTAGGAATCGACAAAAAATTGATTTTGAGTCAGACGTTCCCCTGTTTAGGAACCGACAAAAACTGAATTTTGAGTCAGACTTTCCCTTGTTTAAGAATCGATAAAAACTAAATTTTGAGTGTGACGCTCTCTTATTTAAGAACCGACGAAAACTGGATTTTGAGTCAGACGTTCCCTTATTTAGGAACCGATAAAAACTTAATTTTGAGTCAGACATTCCTTTATTTAGGAACTGACAAAAATTTTGATTTTGGGTCAAACGTTCCTTTATTTGGGAACCGATGAAAATTGAATTTTGAGTCTGACGCTCCCTGTTTAGGAACCGACTAAAATTTTGATTTTGGGTAAGATGTTACTTTATTTGGGAACCGACGAAAACCAAAATTTGAGTCAGACATTCCACTTTTTAAATCCGATGAAATTTTAATTTAGAGTCAGATGTTCCCCTATTTAGGAACCGAGAAAAACTTGATTTTGAGTCAGACGTTCCCCTATTTAGGAACCTACGAAATTTTAACTTTGATGACAATGAAAACGATCTTTAATATAAAGATACTCCCTTTACGACAATTTTCGTTTGTTTTTAGGATGGCCCCTGATCGACGACCAGGGAAAGAGCCCGCTTCAGAGGCTGGTACTTCTAGACAACGACCTAAGGATGATCTACTCTTTGATGTTGGGGAGGATGGTTCAGATGATGATACTTTTGATCCGATGATGCCGCGTTGTGGCTATTTTGAGACTTTTTCTTCTTCGAGTGCTGATAGTTCTTTGAGAGGTTCTACCATTGTTCCATAGCTTAGAGCTGCTAGTGGCAACATTCCTGATACTCCTCTGTTGACCCATCTTGGTTCTCATCCTTCTATTTTTCTATGCACCCAGACAGTTCCTCTTACTCAGATTTTTAGGGGAGCGTGGTACCAGGTTATTGAGATAAGCAATAGGGTCCATTCTGTTTATCGTGACTTTCTAGTTCAGTAGGGCTTTGGTAACTTCCTTTCCATTTCTCCTTTCCGCACCAGACACACTCTTGTTTCAGCACTGACGGAGCATTGGTTTAACGAGACCAACACCTTACACTTAGGGGACTGTGAGTTAGGAGTTACCCCTTTCGAGTGGGCTGTGATTACTGGTATCTGCTTTGGTAGACGTCCAGTTCAGAGGATAGAGGGTAGTGTTGCTGATGCTGAGCGGGTACTTGGCATTCATCGATTTGAGTTGGCTGGATGACGTATTCCAGATTCTGTTTTGAGAGGAGGGACTTTCTTCTACACTACTCCTGTTAAGGATGTTGATCTTTTCCGGCATCGCCGACGTCTCTTTCTTCTTCTCCTAGTGTCATGCTTTTTGAGCAATAATGGCACTAAGTTTCCGGTGGACTACGTTAGTATGGTGGATTTTGATGATGACTCTTTCTTTGACTGGAGATCATTCACCTTTGTCACTTTTCTTCAGGAGATGAGGAGGAGGGTTAGCTGCCCTGACCCCACCCATCTAGGATTTTGGCCTTTCTTACTATGGTGGTCCTTCGAGCATATAAGTGTTACTCGTCCGGCTAACCCTTTGGGTGATCTGATTCTTCATGCTCTTCGATGGTCTCGACCTTATTCCCGTTCTTTGGACCTGCTAGATTTTGTTACTCTTCGGACCCAGTTGAAGCTGGTTACTCCTGATCAGATAGTATGACAACTTTTCTAGTATTTGGCTTAGGGTGGAGGATATGACCACGAGGTATACATTTCCCATCGGCGATGCTCCTTCTACTCTTTCACGTCTTGGGAACTATATGTGGGTGATCACTGTTGGCGTCAGGTGACCGATAAAGTGATCATTGAGATTCTTAGATTGTATATGGCCGAAGGACAAGTCATCACGTGTTGTTTTTCCTTGTGTGGCTGAGTTTGGAGTATCATCCCTTGTCTTGATGAAATCGGTAGGACTCTCGAAATGTTTGAAGTGATAGTGCGGTTACAGCTATCTTGTGGGTTTCCTTGGCATGACTTTAGGGTTCCCTACCGTATTGGGTGATGGTCTTGATTAGGCAAGTAGAGCGGTAAAGTCGTTTGAGGATTAGAGAATTGGATGCAAGGGTTAGTAGAAATTTTTGGTTCGGAGAATGGATGCATATTTGGTTTGTGGTGTTTGAAAGTGGGAAGTGTGATCCGGTACATTGATAAGGTAAGCGACTGGTTCTAGAACTTGTGAAGTTGGTGTGTTGGCGTATTCGAGAGTCTTTTGAGAGATGATTTGAGGTAGAGCGTGGTTTGAACGTTGAGTTTGAAGTTGTGGTTGGAGTTGAGAGTTAGTAACTACTCCCTAGTCTTGGCATGTGCTTGTGGAAGGTGATTCGCAGAGTAGTTGGTTCTTATCTTTTTCCTATCGGTCTCGGAATATCAGTGGTTTTATATCGCTCTTAGCGCACCTACCTTCGCTCTATTCCCTGTGTTGGACTAGTAAGTGGAAACCATCCATTCATTGTTCCTTGCCTCTTCCATCTTTGTGAATTTTTTGAAGCAAGAGGTAATCTCTCTGTCCATTCTCGTTTAGGTCCTTGTCTGCCGACATTTGCATTGATCTTGACTAGAGTTAGGTTATCCGATTTTTTAGTGATGAATAGATGATTCACTCAATTATCTTCATTTGGCGTGTTCATAACCGTCTCGGGTTACACTAGCATCTGTTGACCGTTGTAGAAGCAGCACGTTGTTGGAAAGTTTTCTGACTCCTCATCCCAGAATCTTTATGTTGTTCTTGTCCTTCTCTACTTTCTTGTAGATGGTTCGTAGAACACCTAAAGTGGTGGCACTTTCTAGAGTTGCCCTGCATCAGTCGCCTCGCACGTAGAAATCTATCCATTTTGTGTTCTCGTTTTCTCGGGACCGTCTCCTAGTTTTTCACACTCTCGCTGTGTTCTTAGTCTTCTCGTGGACGTTCGTTGTTCCTGTATCGTTGTGCGAATCCGACTTGTTGTCGTCTCTCTTGATGCCTTGCCCTTTTGCGCTTGGGCATTCCATTCTGTGATGGTGTCACTTGTTGGAGCTTGTTTGAGAGTGTGTGGGGTGTTGATCAATGGGTTAGTGAATGGTGTCTTGTGGTGTAATAAGTGAGGTGATGTTGTATTCGTGTTGTGTAATTGTGTTGAGAGTGTTAGGGTAGAATATGTGTCTATTTTGGGTCGACTGCACCGAATTAGTGATATCGAAATAAAAAAAATTGTGTGATCGGGTGTGTGTAGTCTGTATCATGTGGTATAGGAATGACTGTGGAGGATTGTTTTGAGAAGGCGGCTGGCCAGCGCATCTCAAATCAAACTTCATGATACATTCCGGTACTACACTGGATGGGTGTGCGGGTTTGTGTGTGTGAGTTTTGGAGTCTTGACCTTTGGCTCGATGATTTGTAGTTGTCTAGAGTGGATTGGGTGATGAGGTGGTTGTGACCGTTCTTGTAGTTGCATAGTCATGATCCTATGATTCTTGTCGAGTTCAGAATCCTCATCTGGAACCATTGGAGTAGTGCATCATAGAGACACCATGTCAAAACCTATCCAAGATGAGCCATATAAGTTGTCCATTCTCTTGATCGATGTTCAAGCTTGTCCACTCATCAAGAAGTTTCCTTGCCTCGCAGTTGAATTATCGTAAGCTCCTTGGGAGTATCCGTGTCTTATTAGAGTATATGTGTCGTATCGGAGTTTCTGTGTTGTATTGGAGTATTCGTGTTGTATCGGAGTATCCGTGTTGTATCGGAGTATCCGTGTTGTATTGGAGTATCCGTGTCCTATTGAAGCATTCGTATTGTATCAAAGTGGCATAGCAGAAGCATGATGTTCTCTTCTTCTTGGTGGATTCTTTTTCCTTGATGTAGAATTTTCGGGTGCATGTGCATGTCATCCTACTGTATCCCTTATTTTGGGTACCTCCAGTTGTTAGTTGCGATTGGCGTGTTGGCGTGTCCTTGGCATGTCGGCGTGTCCTCGGTGTGTCCTTGGCATGTCAGCGTGTCCTTGGTATGTCCTTGGCATATCGGCATGTCCTCGGCATGTCCTTAGCGTGTAGGTATGTCCTTGGTGTGTTGGCGTGTCCTTGGCATGTCGGTGTATCTGCCATGCGAATTTGTTTTTGGTTGAGCTATTCCTTTTGATGTTGCAGATTCTTGAGTTGCCTCCATCGATGTTTTGAGTGCTTGAGGTCTTGTCCTTGGCATTGGGTGTTGTTGTTGCGGATTTTGGGAGACAACCTCTCCGTTTCTTGGAGTTTAGAGAAACGTTTGAAGTGGTTCGGTTTATTGAGGATTCCTTTTCTTATCGTTGTATCATGGTTCGTTGACTCTAGAAATTTCGAGGACAAAATTTTTATAAGGAGGGTAGTTTGTTACACTCTAAAAAATTTAAGGATTTTCCATTCGTTTCAATAAATCGAATTTCGGAATTTATTTCCATTTTTCGTCGAAGTTGGCCATTTGCCGAAAGTTCAGATCTTCATGTCGTTGGAATTTTGGTGGTGTCTTGACACACCTAAGATCATATCGAATCATTTCAAGCGAGTCGTGGCATTAGAAATCCTCGTCGAAATATTCGTATAGTTTCGGGGCATTCGGGCTAGCCCGTGAGTTGTTCTTGGATTGTAGAAAGTGTTTATGGACTTGAGGAAGGCCTTGGAGTGACCTTAGAATGTTCGTTTAGTGTCTAGAACATTGAAGAAGTGTCCGGGGTTGCGTCGGGAAGGTTCGGGAGTGATTCAGATTCATTTCGAAGCATTTGCTGGAGGCTCGTCTGGACCAGGGATGGTCTCGTCCGGACGAGTGAGTAGAAGGTTTGGGGAAGTGCTTCAGGAGGTCTCGTCCGGACTAGGATTGGTGCCCGTCCGGACGAGGGGGGCTCATCCAGAACCCCGTCTGGACGGTAGTGTGAAAAGTCAATTTTAAGTTTGGGTTTACATCATTTTGCTCGAACCAAACACATTTATCTCTCCCTCTAACCCATCCAAACTCCCCTCCCTCCCCTTTTATCTCACTTCTCTCTTCTAGATCTCTCAATCCAAGGGGTTTTGGAATAAAACCCTTTCACAAACGTCGATCCCCTCTCCTCCCTCTACACAACAATGGGCATGGATTATCCGGCAGAGCTTAAACCCTTACCTAGGGTTTCGTGGATCTTTGATTGAGGTAGAGATTTCTATCCCTCTTGTTTCTATCTTTGGTATTCTTACTTCTCCCTTGAACGATTTCATGAAAATCCGTATGCATAGGGTATTTTGCATAGTCATACTTGTATAGTGGATTTCTCTATCGATTGGTCTTGGAACTATGTCAAGTAGGGTCTTGTTGAACTCCCTACGACTTTAATTTATCGATCCCTTACTCGATTTCGAAAACCCCTAATTTTGTGTAAAACTCTAATGTGTCGATTTCAAATTGAATTGGGGCAAATGGTCGATCTTAATTGTAATGGTCAATTAGTGGGAATTAAAAGTGTTTTGACACATCAAATCGAACGATTGAAAGAATTGTGGTGAAACTCATATTTTGGGTCTAGTTGTGCGATTAGGAGGCGTTGCCCTAATCCCGGCAGAATTAATTAATGAAAAGATAATTATTGGATGAAAGACCCTAAAATATGGGAGTATATTGTGGTTGGCTACATTATGGGACTTTGTCCCTGGGATTTAGATCCTTGAGGGGCCAATTGGGATACTCACGACATTGTGCAATGGGGGTTTGCTAGACCCTCCTGATGAGTTGGGGAATGCGAGGAATTATCGGTTAGTTGGTTTATCACTTACTAGCACGGAAATATCCGAAACCAAATAACTCAGTTGATTTGAGATTTAGGAATTGGTATACTAGAAACCAATCTTCTTGGAAGTTGATAAAATTGGTATACTAGAAACCAATGTTTTGAAAGTAATGAAAATGAGTTGTTTGGAACTCGTAGGACTTGATAGATTGAAAACCAACTCTCTTGTGTTTTGTGAAAGTAAGTCCTTTGAGAAAATGGTCGTTTCTTCCTTTGTTTTGACAAAGCGAGTCATTTGGAAAATTGTAAGTCTTCACACCTTGGCTGGCGTCATTGGATCCTTTCGGAAATGTCACGTGTTGGACTTGTATCAAAGAATAAAATTTGAACGTTTTAACTTGAAAAATGTAATGAGATCCCTATGCATACATGTTTACATTCATTGCCTTGTCACACACATGCACTGTAACAGTCCCAAAATTTTAGCCATATTTTTTTTTTGAAATAAACATTGGGACGTGTTAGAAGTAGGCAACGAGTGTCCAACAAAGGTAAAACAATCTACCATACACACACACACGCTACACTACTTATTACATTACATGCTTACTTGCTACAAATGAAATACAACTAAAAGAATGCAAAAGGGTTTTATAACATAACCCTGTACAACAGTGCCTCAACCAAAAGAGAAAGGCCAAAAATAAGATTTTATAAAACAATCTTGTACAATGCAGTCAATAGTAAAGAAAAGAAATGGAAGAACTGTACAGTAAAGAACAGCTACAGCCTATAGTCTACAGTCCACTATAGTCACCAAGGTCCAG
>NMUG010009405.1:0-11291 GCA_002855965.1 Monotropa hypopitys
CCATGACTCTGGATTGTCTACCCATCCCGAAGACCGACCGTCTGGCTTGGTCGGGTCGCTGCAATGAAGATCGTGGCTCCGGCAGGCGCCAGCTTCGATTGGGTTATAACCTGCCGTCCACTACATGGCTCTGGGAAATTCATCCATCACCATGGCTCCGGCAGGCGCCAGTTTCGACTGGATCATAACCTGTTGTCCATCCCATGGCTCCGGCGGGCGCAAGCTTTGACTCGGTTATAACCCGACCGTCCATCACCATGGCTCTGGATTGTCTACCCATACCGAAGACCGACCGTCTGGCTTGGCCGGGTCGCTGCAATGAAGATCGGGGCTCCGGCAGGTGCCAGCTTTAACTGGGTTATAACCTGTCGTCCACCCTATTACTCTGAATGAATTATCTGTCACCATGGCTTCGTCAGGCGCGAGCTTTGACTCGGTTATAACCTGCCGACCACCCAATAACTGGACAAGTAATAAAATTTTGTACTTAATTTCCTTGTGTTTTCATTGTGTTCTTTTGAATTCTTGCCTTAGTTTAGGTGTAATAGAGGGCTAGCCTCATAGGTTTGGTCATGGCGTGACTAACACCCCAAGACCTAGATTGTTGTTGGACTTTCCCTAATTTCTGCCTAATGTAGTGGTTTGGATGGGTTTGAGTTAATGCATAGAGTCTTAATCTAGTGGTGTTAATTACCTTGATCGAATGTCGCCATTAATTCGGTACATGTGATGCTTGGTGTGATGTCCTGCTAGCTGTTTGACGAAATGCCTCAATGGAGTAATTCTCTTAGAAATCACCCAATCCTTAGATAATTTAGGTATTGAGGTTGCATAGGAGTTTGGAGTATGTGGTTCTCCAATTTAGGTCTAAGCCGAGGATTGTAAACCTCCTTGATAGGTCGTAGACAATGAATCTTGGCACGTCCTATGATTTGAGCTATGTCATCCTAGGCGTTCGATAAAATGTCTAATAGAACCAAATTCTAGCTCTCGCTTTATCTCTTAACCAATGACGTATGCTTGATATCTAAACCTTTTGAGTGAGGTCCTTGGCCGTGATCCCTCACTTGTGTTGTCATTGAGATTGAGAGGTCTAGCATATCATAGGTTAGGCGTTAGAAACCCCTAAGTCATTCCTCTTAGTTAACTTAGTTTTATTCCCTTGTTTTATATTCTAGTTTCCTAGGTTTTAATCAAAAACAAATTCAAGGATAACGTCCTTCCGCCTCTATCGCAAACCAAAACTTCTCTACCAAGTAAATCTCTTGATTCCATCAATTCCCTTTGGTTCGAACTCGGGCTTACCACTTTTATAAGTGTTTTTTCCTTATATTATAAATTTCTAATATGACCGCTGACTCGTTTATAGTGAATAACGACATGGGTTTGGGTATTTGTTAAATTTCTTTAACCTCATCCAATTTATCTAGGATCGAATATCCACATACTCAATGGCATAAAAATATCCCAACACATTCCTTGACACTCTAATTATACAATTGCGCATTCAATTTCATCAATCGAAAGGTCTGTGACCGAAAGCCACAAATTAAATTTTAGATCAAAATACTAATTTCATAAAAATTGAAATTTTACTCAAATCATAAAATTAAACACAATGGATATCTACTAACTCATTCATATCACCACATACATCACATAACCCCCTCAATTAAACACAAGATTTTTCTTCAGAAAACCCATTTTGATTTTTATCCAGAAAACTTGGATTAGGTAATCTAACATAAACACATACACGAGAGGTGAACAAGAATCTACCTTAGATAAAGAATACCTGAAACCCTAGGTGAGGGTTCTTCACAACCAATAATGAAATAAGGTTAGACGCGAAGAGCACGAGCCGATCTACACACTTGACAAAGACCACAAGCTCTGAATCTTTACAGTGGTGAGATATTTTAGAGAGAAGGGAAAGATATGGAGGATGGAAGTAATGAGAAAAATAACTGGAGGAGAATGAAGGGAAGATAGAGTTCTCTCATATACACAACCCATATACTCAATCAAAATCACCAGACAAAAATAACCTTAATGTCACTACTGCGGCTCGAAATGACACTCTCTGTCGATAGAGAGTCCCTCTTTATCGATATAGGTATATTGTGTCTTCTCCTGTACCGATACCTAAGCACCCCTCTGTCGATAGAGGGAAAAAACTTAAAAGGGACAAAGCCCCTCTATATCAGAGGTGTATCCTATACTGGTAAAGAGACCACCGCAACTACAAGAACACGACTCTATCATTAAAGGGTGTACCCTCTATTGGTAGAGTGGCCATAGTATCGACAGAGGTGCAACCTCTCTCGATAGCCCAACATCTACAAACGGTTAAAACCCTCCTCTACCAATAGAGGGTGTACCCTCTATCGGTAGAGGTGCCAAACTCTACAAGTATCAATACATGAATTAGAAGAAGGAGTCTCGGTCTCTCTATCGATACAGGACCTCCTCTGTCGATAGAGGGGCACACCAAGCCATGAGTTACTACTGGTAATGCCAACCTACCCTTGGACCATTACCAGTAATACAATGTACTGTCAAAAAATTATTTTAAATAAAATTACTCAATGTTCTCTGATACTCAACCAAATCTTCCAAAAATCACTACTAAAAGAATACGAGAACCATTCTACGGGAATTTCGGTACGAACACGGGAATCATACACACACACGCACGGGATTTCTCAGAGAAACCTAAAATTGATTATGAAAAAACATATCCATCCTTAATGAATTCAATAACATTTAGATTTTGATAAGTTTGGTGGTTATAGAAAGTTTGGATATGTAATTAATAGACGTCACATCATATTTGTATGGGTCCCTGGACACTGACATATACATAATCGCTAAAGGATATAAAGTGTCTGAAGTACATAATTTTAAACTCAGAAATGTTTATTCTATCAAACTACAAAAATCTCTATACGGATTAAAGAAATCCGAATACATGTGATATAATCGTCTAAACAACTATTTTTTAAAAGAAAGGTATAAAATGATCTCATTTGCCCATGCCTTTATATTATAAAATTGGAATCCAGATTTGCTATATTTGCGATTTATGCCGATGATTTAAATCATGTGGAAACTCTAGAAGAGCTTTTCAAAACCACAATATATCTCAAACAGAAGTTTGAGACAAAAGAACTTGGTAAAATAAAAAATTATCTCGATCTTCAGATCGAACATTTACCAAACGGGATCCTTGTACATTAGTCTAACATATACAAAAAATCCTAAAGCATTTTTAGATGGACAAGACCCATCCATTGAGCACTCTAATGGTTGTACGGTCACCTGATGTAAGTAAAAGATCATTTTCCTCTTCCAGAAGAAGGTGAACTACTTGGTTCTGAAGTACCATATATGATTGCAATTAGAACACTTATGCACCTTGTTAATTGCACAAGACTAGATATTGCATTTTTATTCAACTTGTTGGTGCATTATAGTTCTTCACCTACTCACGCTTTGGAATGGAGTCAAACATATATTATGCCACCTCCAAGACACAACTTATATCTGATCTATTTTGATAGTTACTATCAAAATGGATCAAACCCAAAACTAATTGGATATGCTGTTGACTATATATCTAATTCATATAGAGCTCAATTTCAAACATGATATGTATTCACAAGCAACGATACTAACATATCCTGACTCTAAGTAAAGCAAACATTAACTACCACATCTTTGAATCGTGTCGAACTTCTAGTGATTCATGAAGCAAATCGAGAATGTATATGGCTAAGGGCTATGATTTAATATATTCGAGAAAAGAGCGAATTATCTTTAATCAAAGGGAGTCCAACTATATTGAACGAAGACAACTCTGCTTGTATCATACAAATCAAAGATAATAATCTCTCTTAAGTTCTTTTACACACACAACCTACAAGAAAGATATTAACATTCAGTAGATACAACCAAACAATAATTTTCCAAATTTATTTACTAAAGCATTACCGACATCAATGTTCAAAAAGTTATTCAAAGGAATTGAAATGCGTTAACTCAAGAATCTGTCATGCACAGTTAATAAGAAGAAAATGGCTTGAAGATTATTTCCAAATTATACTCTTTCTTTCGCATAAAGTTTTATCCCATTGAATTTTCCTTACAATGTTTTGATGAGGCAATCTAAAAACCCCAGCCACCACTACACAAGAATAATGTATTCTTTTTATTCAATGATTTTCCACCAAGTTTTAATTGACAATATTTTAGCGAGGCATCATCTTAGTGTAAAACTATTCAAGGAAGAGTATTGTTAAGTTAATTACTTCACGATTGAAAAATATGAATTACTTAATGACTAAGAAATGTTTATATTGGATGAATAACACAATGATACCTTATTGGTAAAACAGTACAACATACTAAATTCTATTGATCATATAACATGGTTCTTTGTGATTAATTGAACAACATTCTCTAATTAGTTGAATGACACAATCAATTCATAAATATTCAACTATAAATAGAAGTCTTCATCCATAGTTTCATTCATTCTAATCATTCATTCAAAAAATTCAAGAACTACTCATGTAAAAGTAAGAGTAATACTACAAAAATAATTTAATAATATTTAGTTCTGGAGACAATCCTTTCACGATATTAACTAAAAAACTATTTCCTCTATATCTTGTGCTCCACTTTCTTTTATTTTACGTCGCCTATATTCATATATCCTGAGCCTATTTATTTGCTTGAATCTATTATACAAAATAGAACAGTATGTGGGATCCACACATTTTGGCACACATTTTCCACCCTAGGATATGTTCTTCTGTTCTTGACCATTGATGAGATTGTTGATTTCTTTCAATTTGGTAGGATTTCTCATAAGTTTTCAGCTGCCCCATTCCTTCTCTCTCTCTCTCTCTCTCTCTCTCTATCCCGAACAACTCTCTTTCAAAACCTAACTAAAGCTGCTCGAAGTTTTCTTCAAGCAAATCATCGAACCAGCAGCAGAGCTTTGAAAGTAATTCTCCAAGCTTTGAGAGTAATTCTTCAAGCTTCAAAAGTCCTAGCTACAGAGCTTCCCATGTTCGAAGTGTGTGTTCAATAAATAATTCCCATCTCATCTCCAATCTTCAACCAACAGCCAAGAAACTCAGAAATCATTCGAACAACACCAATCCATATTTAGCAATCACAACCATCATAGTAGTTTGGAGCCCTAATTTCGAATCCAGTCTCATCAACGCAACAAACCCCTTCTTCGAGAACCTCAGTTTTGCTGAGTTTAAGGTGATTTGAAGATTTAAAGCTTTTGGGTACGTTTTGGAAGAAGAGATCTTCTTCAACCTTGTTCACTAGGTAAGTATGAACCCATATACGTATATATTATCTTCTTTTTGTCTCAATAATGGTCTAGATCGAAGATTTTTAAGTTAAACTCGTTTTTTGGGGAAATTATCATATTTTGGCAAAAACCCCATGATAATTGATGATGTTTGAAGGCTATAGAAGAACCACAATGATGTATATGAAGTCCCTAGATGTTGGAGATACTTCAGCATTGATGATTTTGAGGTTTTTATGCTTAAGAATCGAGTTTAGAGAAGTTAAGATGTGTTAGTTCGTAAAAAGGCATTCAGCAGATTTTGTGCAGAGGCTGCAGGAACTAGTTGTGGGTGATGTTGCAACCGGTTGCGGATGTATCCGATGGGAAATAGGTTGGAGTGAAGGGGAGGCGCAACTAGTTGCGGGTTGCGCCAGAACCGATTCCGGGAGCTCGGTTGGGATACCAGTTGGGGTCTCTGGGGATATCGATTTCTGGGAGGTTTGGGGCAACCGGTTCCGGGTAACTGGGAAACCGATTGCGAGGTGGTCTGACCCAACTTTTTGGTTAAGCCTTGGGAAGTTGAAATTGTCTAAAACAACGACATTTAAGTCTAATTCTTGGTACATTAAGATGTTTAAAGGTTTAATTAAATATTTTTAACTACAGGTGAGGAGACGGGACCCTAAAATACTAAGAAATAATTCATTTGAAGTCTTCATACCTTGGTGAGTGTGTAGATTTCTTTCGTATGTAGCTTACCATTTATGCACTTGTATACTTGATTTGGGTGACTTTATGTGATCAAGCATGTTATGTGATAGTTCAAGACCACATGATTGAATTGTATGTACTCATCTACGATATCACATGCTATTTGTCACTTGTTGAGATTTTGGGGGTGAGCTTCTTGAATTTACATACTCACATGATTAAGTCGCATATGTTAACTCTTGGGGTATTGTTACCAACATCCATCATATCACATGCTTACTTTTGTTAGATGATGATGGCAATTTAATATTGTGCTTACTTGGTGTGTGCAATCATGTCTATATATTTGCATGGATTGTTACATTGTTGGAAAATAAATGTGTGATTTTCATTGTGTTGTACATCCATGCATATCTATATCACCATGTGGTGACGATTAGTGTATCCTCGGCAATGGGCTTAGGGGGCAGTAGATGCTTAGCAATGTGACCCTAAGATAGTAGATGCCAATTCGTGAGTATTATCCCCAACAATGGTCTTAGGGGACAGTAGATGCTTAGAAATGTGGCTCTAAGATGGTAGATGTCATTTCGTGGGGATGTTGTATTCCAGTTGCGGTGTTGGGAAACGGTAGATGCTTGGCAATACGGTCTCAACACTATGCTTCCATTGATAGAATACTAGGGCTTGATTGATTCGCCCTATGGCTAGTGGGTTTGATTGATTCACCCTTAACATTGGTGAGCGTTTCAGGCATGGTTTGAATGTCAACATTGCTACTAATTGATTTCCTTCAGGGAAAGGGATTACGCTGATCTTGTTGATATGGCTAGATGCATTTGAAGAGACATTGAGGGGATAATGGAGCAGAGGGCGAAGAAGGGCATAGCAGGTGGAGTTTGGCAGAATAAATCCATCAGTGGAAGTGGAAGTTTCAAGAGCGGAGTTAGCAAGCTTTCATTCAAGAAGAGCCACAATGGCTCTAAGTCACATGGCAAATGGGGAAGAAGGGGTGGCAATCAGAACCGTGGGAGTCAGTTAGTTGGTAGTACTCCTAATGATGATCGGTGTTGTTTTGGATGTGGCGAGGAGGGGCATCTTATCAGAGATTGTCCAGGGCCTAAAGCTGAGAGAAAGGACATTAAATGCTATAACTGTGGTGAGTGGGGACACAAGTCTCCACAATGCTCTAAGCCGTATGGGCCGGCATCTTCTATAGTGGGTGGATCATCAAGCGGTGCGGTCAATAATGTTGGGAGCAATGTTAGACCAGGGCCAGTTTTTGCTGTCACTCGTCAGGGAGCTGAGGCGGCACCAGAAGTGGTCATAGGTACTATTTTATATCTGGCCATTATGCATGTGTATTAATAGATTCTGGTGCGATACATTCTTTTGTATCTATAACGTTTGGTATGATGCTAGGCAATGCTTCTTCTACACTACCTTATGTTCTGATTATTTTTACACCTATGGGCGAATCTATACTCATGAACTCTTATTATTCTGAGTGTGAACTATAGTTGGGTAGGAAGGCTTTTTTGGTGGATTTAGTTCCCTTACACATAATTGATTTTGATGTCATCTTGGGTATGGATTTCCTATCCACATATCACGCGGTAATTGATTGTTTGAATAAGGAGGTAGTTTTTCGAATTCCGGGTGAAGAGGAGGTCAAGATTTGTGGTGAAAAGGTGTTGGGGAAAGCTCGACTGATATCGAGTATTCGGGCGAGAGCATTATTGAGCAAGGGTTGTTCGAGATTTTTGGCACATGTGGTTGATACTCAGCAATAAAGTCCTGGTATTGCAGACATTCCAGTCATGTGTGACTTTGCAGATGTGTTTCCTGATGAGTTGCCGGGAATAGTGCCAAATCGAGAGATTGAGTTCACTATTGAACTTATTTTTGGGGCAAGTCCTGTCTCTATAGTGCCGTATCGAATGGCACCGACAGAGTTGTTGGAGTTGAAAGTGCAACTAAAGGAGTATCTTGACAAAGGTTTCATTAGACCTAGTATGTCTTCGTGGGGTGCTCCTGTCTTGTTTGTAAAGAGGAAAGATGTGTCTATGAGGATGTGCATAGACTACCATTAACTTAACAAAGTGACAGTGAGGAACAAGTATCCACTTCCGAGGATAGATGATTTGTTCGACCAATTGCAGGGAGCAACTGTCTTTTCGAAGATTGATCTTAGATCAGGGTATCATCAGTTGAAGATTCGGGAGGACGATGTACCTAAATCCGCATTCTGAACACGGTATGGACATTATGAATTTATGGTGATACCTTTTGGCCTAACTAATGCTCCTGTGGTGTTCATGAACTTTATGAATCGGGTTTTCCAACCTTACTTGGATTCGTTTGTGGTAGTCTTTATTGATGACATATTGGTGTATTCCAAGAGTGAAGAAGATCACGAGCGACATTTGAGAATAGTGTTGCAGACCTTGAGAGATAAGCGATCATTCGGGAAAATTGGCAAGTGCGCGTTTTGGCTACAAGATATAATATTTTTGGGTCACGTTATATCCAAAGATGGGATTAGAGTGGATCCAAAGAAGGTTGAAGCCGTGGTGAGTTGGGAAAGACCAACTAATGTGATGGAGATTCGCAGTTTCTGGGGCTACCAGATTATTACCGTCAATTTATTCTAAGGTTTTCCTCTATTGCCTTGCCGATGACGAAGTTAATTCGTAAAAATGTGAAATTTCTGTGGTCCGATGAGTGTGAAGAGAGTTTCAGAACTCTAAAAGTGAAGCTAGTTTCAGCGCTCGTATTGTCAGTTCCAGAGGGCATTGATGATATGGTAATTTACAGTGATGCTTCCTTGCGATGATTGGGATGTATGTTGATGCAAAGGGGCAAGGTGATCGCGTATGCATCTCGTCAGTTGAAACCGAATGAGCTCGATTATTCAGTGCATGATCTTGAGTTAACTGTGG
The DNA here is from genome assembly GCA_002855965.1 of Monotropa hypopitys. Classification (NCBI taxonomy): domain Eukaryota; kingdom Viridiplantae; phylum Streptophyta; class Magnoliopsida; order Ericales; family Ericaceae; genus Monotropa; species Monotropa hypopitys. The sequence goes on from NMUG010009405.1 coordinate 8,971, forward strand.
TGGTTTTTGCCTTGAAACAGTGGCACCATTATTTGTATAGGGTCACATGTGAAATCTTTTCTGACCACCAAAGTCTCAAGTATTTATTTACTCAGAAGGAGCTCAACTTGCGGCAACGGAGATGGATGAAACTGATCAAGGACTATAATTGTTCCATTCATTATCATCTGGACAAGGCCAATGTTATTGCAGATGTTTTGAGTTGCAAATCTGTGGGAAGTCCATCTTGTGTCTGATGTATTCGAGTAGAAAATTTTTGTGAAGTGAAGAAGATGAATGTTGCCTTTGAGGTGAGTCCTGATAATGCATTATTGGCTCGTTTCTCAATTCGTCCTACTTTTGTGGATCAAATTTGAACAGGCCAAGACTCAGATAAGTTTTTAGTGAAGAAGTTGGTAAATGAGGGCATTCATAGTGAGTTCAGACTCAATGATGATGGAGTGTTTTTGTTCAGAACACGGTTGTGTGTTCTTAATGATACTGCTTTGAGGCACAGTATTTTGGAAGAAGCTCACAGTTCCACTTATACTATGCATCTAGTTGGTAATAAGCTGTATCGGAACCTTCGAAAGAATTTTTGTTGGAAGGGCATGAAGAGGGATATTGTAGAGTTTGTGGCCAAATGCTTAACTTGCCAACAGGATAAGGTGGAACATCAACGTCCGGCAGGGTTGTTGCAAAATCTAGCGATACCGGAATGGAAATGGGAGCATGTAACCATAGACTTTGTGGTTGGATTGCTGAGATGCAGTAGAGGTTTTTATTCTATTTTGGTGGTAGTGGATCGAATGACTAAGTCGGCTCACTTCTTGCCAGTACGAGTCACATACTCTACTGACAGATACGTTAAATTATATATTTGCTGAGATTGTGCGACTACATGGGGTTCCGATGTCTATTGTTAGTGACAGGGATCCGAAATTTACTTCTTGATTTTGGCACAGTCTGCAACATGCTTTGGGGACTTCCTTGAAGTTCAGCACGGCCTTCCATCCGCATACAGATGGACAATCGGAGTGGACTATCCAGATTCCGAATGACATGTTGCATGGTTGTGTGCTATATTTCTGAGGTACTTGGGATGATTATCTTCCCCTTGTGGAGTTTGCATATAACAACAGCTTTCAGTCTAGTATTGGGATGGCTCTGTACGAGGCTTTATATGGAAGGCGGTGTCGTACACCTATTTGCCAGAGTGACGTGGGGAAGCGCCAGTTATTGGGACCGGAGTTGATTCAGCAATCCGCTAATGGAGTAAAGTTGATTCGAGAGCGATTGAGGATTTCTCAAAGTCGGCAGAAGAGCTATGCTGACAACTGTCGGAGAGAGTTGGAATTTGAGGTGGGTGACCGTGTATTTCTCCGAGTATCTCCATGGAAAGATGTGGTTCACTTTAGAGGCAAGGGGAAATTGGCGCCTAGATATATAGGGCCATATGAGAATGTGGAAAGGGTTGGCGTTGTAGCAAATCGCCTATTGTTGCCCGCGGAATTGTCGTGGTTGCATGACGTCTTTCATGTATCCAACCTTCGGAAGTATATTGCAGACCCTTTGCATGTATTGAGAGCGGAAGTGTTGGAAGTGCATGAAAACTTGTCATACTCTGAAGAGCCTGTGAGGGTTATTGATCGAAAGAAGCAAGTATTGCGCTCCAAGAAAATTCCTTGGATGAAAGGGCTTTGGAAGCATCATGGCTTGGAAGAGGCCACGTGAGAAGGTGAGGATACTATGAAGTCCAAGTATCCACATTTGTTTGATACAGGTACGTCTTTTCATTTTTTAGGGCGAAAATTCCTTAAGGAGGGTGAGTTGTCACACCCGTATTAAATTCTATATAATTATAAATAAAATGAATAAGGTTAGAAAATATTAACCATGAGTTCAGATTTTTAGAGATATGTTAATTACTAATTAAAAGTCTAATCAGTATAAATTAATCATACTTTAACCCTTATTATGTGTATAAGTATGCTCAATGGCATATAAGGGTAGAAAGAAGTATTTAGTAAGGGCAAAAGGATTATGGAGGCTCAAAAACCTGATTAGGGTTAAGAGATTTACTAATATTTCATTAGGCATGATCCTAAGTAAACTTGGAGGCTAGAGAAGTGGAGAAGAGACAAGAGTTTACGGTGATTTGAAGCTTTGAAGCTTTTTGGGTGCGTTTTGAAAGAAGAGATCTTCTTCAACCTAGTTCACTATGTAAGTATGAACCCATATATGTATATATTATCTTCTTTTTGTCTCAATAATGGTCTAGATCGAGGATTTTTAAGTTAAACTCGTTTTTGAAAAAATTCTCAGATTTGGGCGAAAACCCC
>NMUG010009406.1:0-11289 GCA_002855965.1 Monotropa hypopitys
AAATTTTGCAGGGTGCACTATTTTATCGATTTGAACATTATGAACGGTTTGGATCATCGCAGTGGCCAAACCGCCCCCCTATATATAAAAACGGTAACCAAAACGGTAACCAAAAACGGGCACTGGAACCGCCCCCTTTAAAATAATATTCATAAATTTATCAACGAATCAAATTTTTTGTGCAAATCATGAGCAATGACACCATCGGGATGAATTCTTGGGTCCGTCACTGAATATCACCATTTCTCATCTCATCTATTCAAACAAGTGCTTAGAATTAACCAAATTTTCTCTCTTTTTCTCTTTTCTCACCAAATCCCTTTGTCCAGATAAAGATTGGCTGCCAAACTAAATCGTTGCTTTGAAAGGTTGGTAAAGGAAGAAAGAAGAGCAGATGTGTGAATCCATTCTGCCCTTATTTGGTTGGGCCCTTTTATTTCCATTGCTTAATTTATGGCTTTTAATAATATTAAGAATAATGATACGATTTCTGGTTGCTCATCTTTCTGTCTTCAAACCCTGCAGCAAACAATCTTGACACCAGCGTGATGTCGGTCCAAAGATCCTTCGATGCTTAAGTTAGCTTAGGCAGTTTGATGGGGAAAAAAAGAAAAGAGATTCGAGAGAGAAAAGTAAACACAGAAGAGTATTTCATACCCGTTATCGTAGTCTTCTTTGGAGATATATATCCCTCTTACCTATATGGAAAGCACCTGTAGTTATCTGTAATATTTTCTTAACCGTTTCACACTCCTGCCATTCTCGGCACTCATCACGCCATTCTGGTACTAAATCTCGTGAGATCCCTCTTTCAAATAAAGATTAGACATGAAAGAATTAATTTAGACCTAGAAACGTGCACCTTTTACTATGGTTCTGGTTAATAAGGTCTTATGACCAATCATAGTTCTGAGTTGAGGTCTCATTGGTAAGGTCAGTATGGAAGTAATCTAAGGGATGACCTAAGGTCTGGTATGTGGTGCTGAGCTCTCAACTGAGCACCTTATCAGCTACTCCCTTGTTTTTACTAGCATATGTATAAGCCTATTTTAGTAAAAACACCCTCAACATCGCGCCGTCACTTTTGGGTATTCGTGAGTATTAAATGCGCGATGTGAAACGTCTCAGGCCTGCCACGTGGGCAGTTTTAAAACTGTTCATCAAGGGGTGAGAGGACGGTGGGGATCCTACATTGATTACTCTGCCCTTGGGAGACACATAAACTTCTCCCACTGTTCTTCAGATAACATTCATCAGGGTTTCCTCCTCAGGGCTTCGTTGAACATCCCTCATCTGCCTCCTAGGTACGTCCCTTCTTCTTCTATTTCCTTGGCATTTGTTGTCCTAGAATCATGTCTGACGTAGAACATACCACAACTGTTAGTGAGAATACGGATGAGGAAGTTCCTCTTATGGGTCGTGGCACTAGGATCTTAGTGATAATGGGTCCTCCTTCTGGACACGAACCATTAGAGACTTCAGGGCAACCGTTTGTCGCACCGCATCCTAGGCCAAAGTTTAGTTGTTCGGCCTTCTCACATCCTTCCACTCTGAATTCTGACGCCTTGGCCGTGATACAACGACGGGTTCAAATCCTTGACTCCATTCAACTTAGAGTTCCCAATCCTGACGAAAGGGCTTGTGATAGTTTTCCCAATGAGATTTGTATTTATCAGGACACCTTGGAGGCCGGCCTACGTCTTCCTTTTCCTAGAATCATTAGGCAGGTTCTCTCTAGGTTTGGCCTTGCCCTTGGGCAATTAGAACCCAATGAATATAGGCTTCTAGTGAGCTGTGCTGTTTTGTGGCTGGCTGTCTCATATGATAAAAAAATTCCTGAGCGTATCCTCATTTTGTAATCTATTGGCGATTAAAGAAGTCCCTTACACTAAGACGTGGTGGTACTTTAGCAAGAGGCCACAGTCCTCTGTTGTGGTCGGCAAATTACCTTCTGCAGTCAAGGAATGGAAGGACAAATTCTTCTACATTGGTGGTTCTGGATGGGAGTTCCAGAGCTGGGAAGATGTGATCACTCCCTGTATTCAGAGAAAATGGGGATACCTTCATCTCTGTGTGAGCATTGAATACTTTTCTGTAGTTGGTTGCATGTTCTTCCCTAGCTTGATTGGCTACTAACATCTACCTTTCCTTTATATTTCAGCTAGACAGAAGACCAACATTCCCTTAGAGGAAAAAGAAGATCTCAAGCGTGTTGAAGCGCACGACATTCACGAGCCAGATCAGCTCGTTTCTTTAGAAAGTCTTTCATTGCATCTTTTAGGCCCTAAAGTTGGAAGTGAGGCCTTAGCTCTAGAGAGAGGTATTATGTACATTCCTTTTTCGATCTTGGTGTTGGCTAATCCCTTACCTTATTTTTGGTTTTACAGAAGCAGCGGATAAGGAGATGGCCCCAAAATTGAGCAGAGAATCATTGGCTAAGCTGAAAGCTGAACGAGGGAAACTAGAGCCAAGTCAGACTGCTCACAAAAGGAAAAAGACCAAGGAAGGGACTCCTCCGATCGCCTCCCCAGCTGTCCCTCTAAGCACTGTTCCACCTCCAACTCCACCCTCAGTTCCACCTACTGAGGTGGCTGGAGTGAAAAGAAAGAAGACCGAACTCCCTTAGTCGTCAGAGGCTGATCTCAAGAAACAACAGTTGGTGCCCACCGTAGAGAGCAAAGATAAAGGAAAGCGAGTTCAAGCAGAAGATGACGGGCCCATGGTACTTTTTGATGACGATCATGTCTTGACAAATGCTAAGTGTATAGCATCTCGAGCCGACCTGAAGTACTTGGCCAACCAACCTCCTGTAACCATATGCCAGGAGTTTTTGATAGAATTGAGCAAGGTAAGATTTACACATGCTTTTCCTTTTGATGTTAGTAATAGTTCTTACGAGATTTTTCATCTGCTTATGCAATAGGTTTTTGCAAAGGGCTTCTATATAGCCCATGAGATGTCCAAATCTTCGCAGCAACAAGAAAGGCTGATTAAGAATAATCAAGATCTTCAGTAGTAGATCAGACAAGCTCAAATTGAGAGGGACTCTGCCGCCCTATTTTTGAAGAAGAAAGAGTTGGATCTCCAACAGCTTGTAGAGGAGAAAGTTGTTGTTGAGGAAAAGCTGAGAGTAGAGGAAGATAAATTGAAAGCTGAAGAAGCCCATTGCGCTAGACTGTCAGAGGATCTAGACAAGGCCGCACCTGAGAGAGTCCTGATGGAGGATGCGAGCGAGAAAGCTTCTATTTCCATGGCCAAAGCTAAAGAATGCCTAAACCAACTCCGAGAGATTTGAAGCAAAGAGCAACAGGAGCACATGGAAGAGGTGACGTCAAGCTATTTTGACGATTTTGAAGAGATGCGACGGCAATGCATCAGCAAATACCCGGATTTAGAGTTCAGCACCCAACAATTTGAGATAACCATGGAAGATTCAACAATTGTTGGTGAGAAAGACGACAATTTGGGCATTGAGGTTACCTCCCGGAATCTTAATTCTGCTCCTAAGGATCTTTCGGCTCCCAATGCTATTGCCAGGTTGTACAGGAAGCCATCACCTTCACAGCTGAGGAGATAATAGAAGAGGTGGCCACAAAAGTTGTTGCAGTCGATTAGAGACCACTTTTCTTATAGACTCTTTACTTTTCCATTCCTCTTGACTTTATGAATTTTATAATTTGTTGGACTCGGTGTACCCTTCTCTTATTTTTGTGGTGTGTTGAATCCCTGGGGGAAGAACAATTAACTTTTTGTTTTTGAGATGGCTTGGTGTTTTACAGATTTTTCATGGTCATGTTTTAACGTTGCTTGACCTTAACAATTCTTGTCGTGTTTTATTATGATGTTAAACTTGCACCTCAGTGCTTAAATCAACTGTGCCTTAGCACTATTTGCCTTGGTGGTTTGTGTCATGCTTTAGCATAATACTGAGCTTAAAACATAGCATTTAGCTTAGCTGTGCCTTAGCACCAATCGTCTTAGCAATTTGTTTCATGCCTTAGCATGATGCTGAGTTTACGCCTTAGTGTTTAGTTCAGTCGTGCCTTAGCACCCTTTGCCTTAGAGATTTATTTCATGCCTTAGCATGATGCTGAGTTTATAACTTAGTGTTTAGCTCAGCCATTCCTTAGCACCCTTCGCCTTAGCGATTTGTTTTATTCCTTAGCATGATGCTGAGTTTATGCCTTAGCATTTAGCTCAGTCGTGCCTTAGCACCCTTCGCCTTAGCGATTTATTTCATGCCTTAGCATGATACTGAGTTTACACTTTAGTGTTTAGCTCAGCCGTGCCTTAGTACCCTTCGCCTTAGCGATTTGTTTCATGGCTTAGCATGATGCTGAGTTTACGCCTTAGCGTTTAGCTTAGTTATGCCTTAGCACCATTCGCCTTAGCGATTTGTGTCATGCCTTAGCATAATGCTGACCTTATGCCTTAGCATTTAGCTCAGTTGTGCCTTAGCACCATTCGCCTTAGCGATTTGTGTCATGCCTTAGCATGATGATGACCTTATGCCTTAGCATTCAGCTCAGCTGTGCCTTAGCACCATTCGCCTTACCGATTTGTGTCATGTCTTAGCATGCTTAGCTCAGTCGTGCCTTTGCACTCAGTTATTTATTCATATATATATATATTATATAACAAATAAGAAGTGACCAGAATTTGCATTCACGTTCAAACGTGACGTAAATATAGTTCATTAGCTTTAACACTGATTACAAGTCAATGTCACAAAAAGCTGCACTACCATGGCTTAGAATTGAAATCTAGCTCTTGCTTGTTGCAAAATATAAGAAAGATAACTTTGGAAAGAAATATAACTTTGCAAAGAAAGATAACTTTGGACAAAATGTCGTAAAACGATAGCTTTAACTTTAGCAGATGTCGATTTTACGTATAATACTTCTTCAAATGCCATGTATTCCAAGGATTTGGTAACTCCTTTCCTTTCAAGGTACCGAGGCGATATGCCCCCGCCTTGGAGTGCTTGAGTATTTGATAAGGTCCTTCCCAATTGGGTTGGAACTGCTTCACCCTCTTTCCTGTGGGACCAACTTTTCTCAAGACCAAGTCACCAGGCTAAAATGATCTGGGTTGAACCTTGGAATTATGATATGTCGCCATTCTCTATTGATGGATAGCGACCTTTGCTGCTGCCATGTTTCTCTTTTCCTCAATTAGGTCTAGATCAGCCCTAATCTCTTCTCCATTCTCGGCTTCAATTGGTACCACCGCCTCTGCTCCAAAAGCTAGGGAGTATGGTGTTTCGCCCGTAGCTGACCTGTGTGATGTCCAAAAAGCCCACAATACATGATGTAACTCATTTAGCCAATTCCCCTTCGTAGACTTCAATCTTCTTTTGATTCCCTTCTTTATTTTGTGTTTTCTGACCTCAGTATGTCCATTAGCCCTGGGATAGGCCTTGGATGTGCAGTGTACGTGTATGGCCTTCTTAGTACAGAAATCCTTGAACTCTGAGCTGTCGAATTGCTTTCCAAGATCTAACACTATCACCCTAGGCAGACCAAATCTGCAAATGACGTTCTGCCAAAGAAATGAGATGGTGGCCTAGGAGGTGATGATGGATAAAGCCTTAGCTTCAACCCACTTCGTGAAATAATCAATAGCTACTACAGCATACTACCTTTGCCCTGCCCCTTGGGAAGGGGTCCAATGAAATCAACTCCCCACTGTGCGAAAGGCCAAGGTCCCTTCATGGGACTCATCTGAGTTGGAGGCGTATGGGAGATGTTAGCAAACCTCTGACAGGAATCACATTTTTTAACCAGTGCCGCACAATCATTCTGCATGGTGGGCCAATAATAGCCCAACTTGATTATTTTGTGCGCGAGGGCTCTGTCCCCGTGATGTGCTCCACAAATTCCCCCGTGAACTTCTTCCATAGCCCTATCTGCTTCACCTTTCATCAAACATCTGAGATACGGTAAAGAAAACTCCCTTTTGTATAGGACGTCACCCATCAAAGTGTACCTCGCTGCTCGTATCTTCAGCTTCCTGGCCTCCAACCTATCTTTTGGTAATTCTCCTGTTCTAATATATATAACGATGGGCCTTGCCCATGAATCAGAATAATCAATGGTCATGACTAATAACTTTTCCTCCTTAATGTTTAGGGCTTTCAACGTCTGAACCAGTACTCCGTTGAATAGAGCTCCTCCGTTGAGGTAGCCAACTTGGACAGTAAGTCAACATCTTGATTTTTTTCTCTGGGTATCTGTGAGATTGAAAACTCATCAAATTTCTGGGCTAAGTACTTGACCACTTGGAGGTATTTTTCCATCATCTCTTCCTTCGCCTCGAACTCCCCTTTAACCTGGCCCACAACGATTTGAGAGTCATTCATTGCAACTAGGCACCTTAAGAAAATTATCTGGGCGATCTAAAGCCCAACCACCCAAGCCTCATACTCAGCCTGGTTATTTGTTGCATTAAATTCAAACTTCAATGCATATTTCAGTTTCTCCCCATCCGGTGAAGTCAACATCAGTCCTGCTCCACTCGCTTTCTTGGTGACTGAACCATCCACATGTAGGAGCCACATTTCTTCATCTCCCCTAGAGACTTTATCATCTGGCACTGCATATTCAACCAAAATATCCGCTAGGGCCCGAGCCTTCATTCAACTCCTGGGCTTGTAACTTATGTCAAACTCTCTTAGCTCCAATGACCACCGGATGAGACATACGGACGTATTAGGATTTTGAAGAGCTCTCCTGAGAGGTAAGTCAGTTAAAATACTGATAGGATATGACTGGATGTAGGGCCTCAATCTCCTGGCAGCAGTGATTACTGTGAATGCTACCTTCTCAATCCCTGGATACCTTGTTTTTATCCCCTTAATGCCGTACTTGTATAATAAACTGGGTGTTGTACACCTTCCTCCACCCAGATTAAGACTGAGCTGGCAGCATAGGAAGATATTGCAATGTACAAGAACAATTCTTCTCCATCCACCGATGAGCTGAGCAGTAGGGGATGCTGTAGATAGTGCTTGAACTGGTTGAACGCTTGTTCACTTTCTTCCATCCAAAAAAGGCTGGCACTTATCTGTTGACTTGGAAACAAATCTTCTCAGGGCTGCCACACACCCCGTGAGCTGCTGCACCTCTTTTACTGTCCTGGGGGACTTCATTTCTATAATTTCTCTGATCTTTTTTGGGTTTGCCTCAATCCCGCGCTGAGATACCATGAATCCCAAAAATTTTCCCGAAGCAACCCCAAATCCACATTTCGCTGGGTTCAGCTCCATTTTGTACCTCCTAAGAACGTCAAAAGCCTAGGCCAGGTCCTCCACATGACCAGCCCGCCGAGGAATTTTAACCAACATATCATCGACATAAACCTTCATGGTTCTGGATATGAGGTTTTTAAACATCCTGTTAAAAACCTCTTATACGTATCGCCTGCGTTCTTTAATCCAAAGGGAATGACAGCGTAACAATACAAACCCCTGTCAGTTATGAACGTTGTTTTCTCTTGGTCACCGTCATCCATTTTTATCTGGTTGTACCCCGAGAAAGCATCCATAAAGCTCAGAAGCTCATGGCCAGTCGTGGAATCCACCAGCTGATCTATTCGGGGTAGTGGAAAGCTATCTTTTGGACAAGACTTGTTGAGATCTTTAAAATCAACGCACATTCTCCATTGCCCAGAAGACTTTTTAACCATCACAACATTGGCAATCCAAGTAGGGTAGTGTACCTCTCGTATGGATTTGGCTCTCAATAGCTTGTCAACCTCCTCGACCACTGCTCTGCTTCTGTCAAGTACGAAGGTCCTCTTTTTCTGCTTGACTAACCTATAATCTGGATTCACATTCAAACGGTGCACCATAATATGCAGATCTATTCCAGGTATATCTTCATGTGTCCATAAGAAAACATCTTTTCTCCCTGTCAAGAAGTTGACAAGAGAATCCCTCTCACTGTCTGCTAAACCCGTTCCAATTTGGATTTTCTTATCTGGCTCTTCAGGCCAGATTGACAATGAGATGAGTTGCTCTACAGGCTCTCCTCTCATCTATTTTTGCTCATAACTGACGTCCAGTTCTTCCACCATTAATGCTTGATTATGGTATCTGACAGAATAATTATAACACTCCCGAGCTGTTTTTTGATCTCCCTTCATTTCCCCAATCCCTCAGGGGTGGGGAATTTTACCTTTAGGTGGTGTGTTGAGATGACTACCTTGATCTTGTTTAGTAGCACTCTCCCCACAATGGCGTTGTACGCAGAGGGTGAATCCACCACCAAGAAATCCACCATGGTCATCACTTGACTACCTTATTCTCCCATGGTTACCGAAAGGGCTATTTGTCCCTTTGGGTAAACCACTTCCCTAGCAAAACCCACCAAGGGAGATGCCATGGACCTCAGCCTTTCGCTTCCCAACCTCAACTGGTCATAAGTGTGAAGAAATAGAATATTTGCTGAGCTCCCACTATCGATAAGTATCCTCATAGTTTTGAAGTTAGCAATAACCATGTGTACCACGAGTGGGTCATCATGCGGATACACTATTCCTCTCTCATCCTCCTCAAAAAAAATGATTGGTGCCTCCGCCTTTTTCGGGCACTTGCTCTATCTCCCCACCGAGCACACCTTCGTCGGATCATCTGGCCTCAACCTCCTCAAGTGGGCCTTTCGGGTTGAGCTGGATGAACCACCTCCTGCTGACCCTCCATGAATTACTCTGATCTTGCCAATGGGGTCATTATTCTCCTATGCTCTAGCTCTCTCCTCTCGGCGCTGGCCTCCTCTCTGGGGTCTCTGATCTTTCCTGTCAACGAATCTCTACAACCGACCTCTCTGAATGAGGTCTTCTATCTGGCCCCTCAGGTCAATGCAATCATTGTATAATGACCATGATCGCGATGAAAATGACAATACTTATCCTTGGGACGCTTGTCGAGGTTAGTCTTAAGCTTACCAGGCCACTTCAAATCAGGATCATCCCTCAAGTCACCCAAAATGTGCTCCACTGATGCTATCAATGGAGTGTAGTGTTTATACTTCTCTGGTGGCCCTCTAATTCTCCGAGGTGAGCCCCTAGGCTCTAGTTTTTTTCCTCGATTATCTTGCATCACCCCCTATGGGGGGTCCTTCCTCTTACGATCCACCTGTACTTGGGCCAATGTCGTGGGAGCTTGCCCCTAGGGTCCTTCATCTCGCCCTCTACGCGCGTTAAATGTGTCTTCTGCATTCATGTATTTCTGAGCCCTGAGCATCAACTCAGCCATATCCTGCGGAGGGTCCTGCGTCAAACTGAACAAGAGTGCTCCTGACCACATGCCTGAAATGTAAGCTGCCATGGCCATTTTATCATATGATCTTTCAATTTACATTGCCTCCTGAGTAAAATGAGTCGTATACTCCCTCACTGAATCCCATTTCCTCTGCCTGACTGTCATTAGGTAGGTGTCTGGCTTTCTATATCTCTGGCCTGCTATGAAATGGATAACGAACCTCTGACTTAACTCCTTAAAATTATTAATACACCCGGGCTTCAATTTGTTGAACCACATCCTGGTGCTTCCCTTCAATGTGACTGGAAAGGCCCTACACATCACCTCATCCGGTATAGCTTAGAGAGTCATCAGATTCTTATAGGTTTTTAAGTGATCCAGTGGGTCCATAGTACTACTGAAGGACTCGATAACTGGCATCTTGAACTTGGACGACAATGGAAGATCTAACACCCTTTGTGAAAATGGTGAGTTAGTAGTCTGCACTAACTCCTCCACCGTGACTGGTATTTTGGCCTGCACACGCCTTTGTATCCTATCGATCTGCGCTTGCATGTCTGTCAAAAGATCCTCCTCTAGCCTCTCCAAGGGTGGTTTGGCTCCTCTAACCGTTACACTCGCCTGTGGATCTTGGTGCTTGGATTGATTGTCAATTCTCTCTACTCTCCTTCCTTCATTCTCATCCACCCTCTCGTTGTTCCTCTTCCTGTATTCAAGCCCTACAGCAAACAATCTAGACACCGGTGTGGTGCCGGCCCAAAGATCCTACGATGCTTAAGTTAGCTTAGGCTGTTTGATGAAAAGGAAAGAAAAAAGATTCGAGAGAGAAAAGTAATCACAGAAGAGTATTTTGTACCCATTATCGTAGTCTCCTTTTGGAGTGATATATGCATCCTACCTATATGGAAAGCACCCTTAGTTATCTACAACCTTTCCTTAACCGTTCCACACACTCCCACCATTCTCGGCACTCATCATGTCATTCTGGTACTAAATCTCGTGAGATCCCTGTTTCAAATAAGGAATAAACAGGAAAGAATTAATTTAGACCTAGAGACATGCACCTTTTACTATGGTTCTGGTTAATAAGGCCTTACGACCAATCATAGTTTTGAGCTGAGGTCCCATTAGTAAGGTCAGTCTGGAAGTAATCTCAGGGATGACCTAAGGTCTGGTCTGTGGTGCTGAGCTCTCAACTCAGCACCTTATCAGGTAGAAATTTAATTATTTAAAATAAATAATTTATTTTTGTTTTGTGATACATTTAGTGTACCTACGTATAAAATGTAAAAGAATGATTTTGGAGTTGTATCAACTATAAGGTCCGAACAAGAGGGGAAAATGTTTACTCAATGCCAAACACCCGAATCCGGAGTCCCTCTAAGCTCCTCGACTTAGCAGGGACGCAGTGCCCCCCGAAAGGGGCCCATGTGGGTCTTGCACGGATTTTTTTGCTTTGTTTGAAATATTATTTTATGTTAAATAAAAATTCAAATGATTAAAGAAAATTTATACATTATCTGATTAAGTTGATTTTTTACAGTATAACCTAAAATAATATTTTAAACAAAACCTCGAAAAAAAATCTATGCGAGACCCACGCGGGGCCCTTTCGGGGACACTAACCTCGAATCCCAAACACCCAGAAAACTAATTTCGGTCTTGAATTAAAATAAAAATACATAATACAGAATTGAGCAACAAAACTAGAATACGAGAATTCTTGAAATAATACTGAAAATAAGAATAGAAGGAAATGTTTCCAGTCCGTATGGGCTTTTCTTTTTGCAATGCCCTGCTCTCTCTTTGTATCTAATTCACCCCTATATGAGATTTTTCAAAGCCTTGGGTTTGGAGCACAACGGGCAAAAAGAAATACATGACAGTGATAAGATTCAGACAACCTCAGACCCTCTCAATCGTGTATATAGCAATGCTTCTTTTTGCTATTGAGATCCACAGCAGACCCATTTGAAGAAACTAGACAAGACACAACATATTTGACCAAATTTAAAATCTGAGTTGTA
>NMUG010009407.1:0-11290 GCA_002855965.1 Monotropa hypopitys
TTATACAAACATACATACAGTATACTATATATTAAAAATCACTCAGTAAATGGAAAAAAAACATATCCTACATTACACTATACAATCGATCGTTACCTCAGAGAGAAGACAAAGACACGACGACACAGACGACGACGAGGATGGAGACCGCGATGGGAGATGGGGTGACGACGAGAGAACTGATTGGGGTAGCTCAAGAGTTTTTTGTTTGATCGAATAAGGGTAAGGGACTAGGGTTTAAGGTTACCGCATATATGATATAATTATATATATATTATATACACTGAAATTTACAAAAAAAATTAACTTTTCCCGACTTTCGATTAATCCAATTAACACGACTAACCTGACTAATCCTGACTAACCCGATTAGTCGGTCGATTAACTCCGACGAGTGCCCAGAATGGCAGGTGGGCGCCTAACCCCCAAAAGATGGGCGGTGGGAGGGCAAGTACCGACTAGTCGACGATTAATCGGTCGACTAGGGCGATTTTTAGAACACTGCCAAAGAATGACTTGTAAATAAAGCAAATGGATCACATTCCATATGCATCAGCATTAGTGAGTTTCATGTATGCCCAGACTTGCACTAGGCCGAATATTAGTTTTATAGTTGGAATGCTGGGAAGATATCCAAGTAATCCAGGAATGAAACATTGGAAAGCAGCAAAGAAGGTTATGAGATATCTTCAAGGAACAAAGGATTGTATGCTTACTTATCGAAAATCGGATCATTTGAATGTAATCGGATACTCAGAGTCAGATTTTGCTGGTTGTCTCGACAGCAGAAAGTCAACATCAGGCTTTGTTATTCAGTTAGCTTGTGGGAAAATTTCGTGGAAGAGTGTAAAGCAGTACATTATTACTTCACCCACGATGGAGGACGAATTTGTGGCATGCTTTGAGGCCACAGGTCAAGCTTTATGGTTGCAGAACTTCATTTCCGGTCTTGGTGTGGTCGACTCAATTGCTAGACCAGTGAGATTTATTGTGATAATTTCATCGCAGTTTTCTTCTCTAAGAATGGAAAGTACTCTAGTGGTTCGAAACACATAGAAGTGAAGTACTTGGTTGTTAGAGAGCGAGTGCAGAAACAACAAGTGACAATTTATAACATAAGCATCACTGTTATGATTGTTGATCCATTGACGAAGGGATTGTCATCAAAGACATACAAAGAACATGTTATTAGGATGGTTCTTTTGAGCAATCCATGATGTATATATTTGAGTGGTTATTGTGTTTGACACTATTTAGCACAATGATAATTTGTTTCTGTTTTTCCTGTTTCCAATTATGTGTGCACATATTATGTTGGATGTTAAACAAGAAATGTTTTGACAAGACACATTACAGGGGCTTTATAGGCATTATAGCCTATGTATAGTTATATCTTCCCAATTACGAACTTGATTGATGAAAGGTTATCAATGGTGTGGTGCATAGAAGGAAATATGATATAGATGTCATACAACTGATATGACGCACATTGATGATTTGTCATGATCACAGTATTATTGTTTCTAATTAGTTTGGACCTATTGGCTATTTTTGAAAAAAATCGTGATCACGTGTCAAAAGTGTGAAGCCCTTTTGGGTCATTTAAAAAATGCATATTTCGAAAAAATACACACTTCGCATCACAATCGGTTTAATGGACCAAATAGGAGAATGTTAGTTTCACTTTTATGTGGTCAATTATCATACACATTTTTATGCATATTTATTGTATAAGGACTACATTATTTTAAGCCAATTAAATGATAAGGTTCAATATAATTATTATTGAGTTTAAGCATGGAAAGAACTCTCATAAGGGAAAACCTTGATGGATTGGGATTCCTAAATAGAGTAGAATTGGCCCTCTTCTCTCCTCTATAAAAGAGAGTATAATGACCCATATTAATGATAAGAGATATTCCATCACTAAAAGTTATTGGGTGATACTGAAGAGTTAGAGACGAAAAGAAGAAGGTAAGTCAATAATCAAAGTTTCAAGGGGTTCATTCATTCATATCTCAATGGCCAGCAAAGGTATGTTTAAGATGTATTGCTTCAAGATCCGTTTATATCTGTTTTCTGCATAAATATTAATATACAGATATAAATTATATAGATAACAAGAAATCGCAAGAGGGTGATGTGATGATGGCACGACTATTAAGGAGTATGAGGAACCAATTAAAGTACCAATTGGATCAGTTACAAGAGCTCGAGCTAAACGTTTCAAGGAAGAACTCGACCATTTAATCAGAAGGGTTCAAGAAGATGAGTTGGTCGTGTTTAAGATTCATGGACAACGATTGCTCCACATCAAAGAAGTACAAACACGAGGACATGCACATAGGGATATATTTCTTATTTGTGGGTTTAATTAACAGATTTGGGCTTGAGGACATATACGCATATGGACAGACTTCTTTTTTGGGCTGAATTATGAGATTTGGGCTTGAAGATAATGCCTTAATGGCCCATGAAAGGATATGGACGAGATTAATATTTTATTTTAGTCATGTGGCATGTTTAAAGAACCTTCCTCATTTATATGGTTGGTTAGATACATTCATCTTTTCATTTGCCTAAGTACTTAAAAGTTGTTAGTGTGAAACATGAATCAAAGTCTTTTTATTTTCCTAGGTAATTAAGAGTCTTTTCATTTGCCTAAGTAAATAGGAGATAAGTTTAGAATCAATGCATCTTGGCAATTTGATAGGCATGTGAAGCATGATGGCTACACCAATAAGTACTCTTTCGTAGTCAATCAAAGGGCAATCACTCTTGTTCCAATGACACCAAAACAATTATATGACGATCAGGTGAGGCTGTAAAAAAGAGAGTGAAGGAAAAAAAGAGTGAAAGAAAGAAAAACAGTGGAAATCAAAGAGAAGACGAGAAAAATGAGAGAGAGAGAGAAAAGAAAAGTTCAAGTATTGAGAGAAAATCAGAGAGAAAACAAAAGAACATTTATGCAAGGGCAAGCGAGATAAAACGCGTGATATTGTCTAGTCAGCCAATGATTGTACTTGTGTACAAGGAGGCATTCTTAAACACTAACCCACTTGACACATCTTCGCCTAGTTCTGTTGTTGACCTTTTGCATGAGTTTGATGATGTCTTTCCCGAGGAGATTTCACATGGTTTACCACCAATTCGGGGAATTGAGCATCAAATTGATTTCGTGCCCGGTGCCACCATTCCTAACCGGCCAATTTATAGAAGCAATCCCGAGGAGACAAATGAGCTACAAAGGCAGTTTCATGAGTTGATGGGAAAGGGTTACGTAAGAGAAAGCATGAGTCCATGTGTTGTTCCGGTAATTTTGGTTCCTAAGAAGGATGGGACTTGGAGGATGTGTGTTGATAGCCGAGTCATCAACACCATTACGGTAAAGTATCGTCATCTTATTCTTCGCTAAGATGATATGTTAGATGAGTTGCATGGTGCTAGTGTGTTTTATAAAATTGTTTGAAGAGTGGTTATCATCAAATAAGAATGAAAGAGGGCGATGAATGGAAAACTGGTTTTAAAACATAGCATGGTTTATATGAGTGGTTAGTTATGCCTTTTACTTTCATGCGATTAATGAACCATGCTTTGCGGGTTTTCATTGGCAGATTTGTTGTTGTCTATTTTGATGATATCCTCATTTATAGCAAAATCTTGAATGATCATGTTTTGCATTTAAAATCAGTTTTGGATATACTTAGAAAAGAGAAGCTAATTGCTAACTTGAATAAGTGCACTTTTTGCACCGATAAGCTTGTGTTTCTTGGTTTTGTTGTGAGTGCACAAGGCGTATAGATGGATGAAGAAAAGATTCGTGCAATCCAAGAGTGGTCGAATCCCTCGAGTATTGGAGATGTTCGTAGTTTCATGGCCTTGCTAGTTTTTATAGGAGGTTCGTGAAAGATTTTAGTAGCATTGTCGCACCACTTACCGACGTCATCAAAACGTTGGGTTCAAATGGGGTGAAGAGCAAGAAAGGGCGTTACAATTGATCAAGGAAAAACTAACGCATGCTCCCTTACTTGCTTTGACTGATTTTACTAAAACATTTGAAATTGAGTGTGATGCTTCAAGTTTTGGAAAAAGAGCTGTTCTTATGCAAGGAGGAATGCCAATTGCATATTTTAGCAAGAAACTAAGAGGGGCAGTCTTAAATTCGTGATGCACACTGATCACGAGTTGTTGAAGCACTTGAAGGCTCAACACAAGCTGAACAAGAGATATGCGCGATGGGTGGAATTCATTGGGATGTTTCCCTATGTGATACGTTACAAACAAGGGAAAGAGAACGTCGTGGCAGATATATTCTCTCGCAGGTATGTGTTACTATCCACTCTTGATGCAAAGGTACTTGGTTTTGAACACATCAAAAAATTATAAGTTTCTGATCAAGATTTTAGTGATGTGTATCAAACTTGTGAGAAATCTGAATTTGGAAAGTATTTTAGGCACGATGATTATTTGTTGAAGGAAAATAAATTATGCGTGCCTAATTGTTCCTTGCGTGAATTGTTAATGAGAAAATCTCATGGGGAGTGTTAATGGGGCACTTTGGGGTAGCTAAAACCTTAGGCGTATTACAAAAACACTTTTATTGGCCGCACATGAAACGTGACGTTGAAAGAATTTGTGGTAAATGCATCACTTGTCGGCAAGCTAAATTAAGAGTTCAGTCCTACGGTTTATACACCCCTTTGCCAATACCTAGTGAACCTTGGGTTGATATTTCAATGAATTTTGTGTTAGGATTGCCTAGGTCAAAACGGGATAGGGATTCAATATTTGTGGTTGTGGATAGATTTTCTAAGATGGCACATTTTATTCCATGTCACAAAACGGATAATGCTTCGAAAAGAGAATCTATTTGCTAACTTGAATAAGTGCACTTTTTGCACTTATAAGCTTGTGTTTCTAGGTTTTGTTGTGAGTGCACAAGACATATCCAAGAGTGTCTGAATCCCTCGAGTATTGGAGATGTTTGTAGTTATCATGGCCTTGCTAGTTTTCATGGCCTTACTAGTTTTCATCACACGATATCGACGACAACTATGGTAACCACTGCAAACCCATTATTGGTAACCCAGTCACCGAACCCCAAAGCCTGGAGTCATTACTGGTAATGTCATCCCATCCTTGGGCCATTACCGGTAACACAACGCTCTAACCGAAAATGAATTTCAAAAATCAATCCAAGGTTTCTGATACTCAACCAAATCTTCAACAATCACTACCAAAGCACTACGAGAGTTACGGGGGCTCAAGGTGAACCCATTTAAAATCAAAATATGATTTCTTATCAACAAAACCAGACTTATTATTTTCAAACTGTAAAAATATTCCGTAAAAGCTTTATAAACTTCTGGGTCATTACAGTAATGAACCCCTGTCCCATCAACGACTTAAACCATATGCTGGCCATTTGAGGGAGGCAAGAGATAAAGCTCCACCAAACACCTATATCCAGTCGTGCGGCAAAAGTTTAAAACTTCAAACCCTCATGCTTTAGCACTACAAAATTTGAAGTCAAGGTTCTTTCCAAATCAGAAAAAAATGATCCTAGTGAGCCAGCTTCAATGGTGGCCAGTGATTTATAACTGCTATTGTACCTGTGGGTCCAACTGTAATAACAACTAATATTGAAGATAAAAATCTAGTCTTGCATTGTATCTCAAGTTAGCAAGGTTACGGCACTATATCCCAATACTGATGCGAGAAGATTTGGCAAACTATGATATCCCATAAACTAGAAGTTTCATCTCTATCAATCTAAAAATATTCCTTTTACTGATTTTGAGTTAGATGCTTTAACATAGTATCAGAGGTAGGGTTTCAAAGACTTTTGGACAATTCTCTTGGTTGATGTTTTTGCATGAAGTGCACATTGTTTCGTTATGAACCGCATGTTGTGGATCCGTTTTTACCTTTTCGGGTGAGGGTTAAGGACGCACGTGCGGGAAGTGTTAAGTATGTCCCACATTGGTTAATTATTTCGTCCAAAACTAGTATATGAGCATGAGCCTCACTCTCATTGTCGATTGATTTTGAGTTGGATTCTTTAACAGTCTCAAAACTGGATAACTAACTAGAGGAGAGAGTTATCAGCTATGTAATAGTCAAAATGTTGTCTTAATTTTAAGAATAACTAATAGATAATGAACAAGATATACAGAAGTCACCAACAAAGAATAAATGCAAAAATAAAACAATTTTATACATGCCTGAAATGTTTGACTTTTGTTAGAAAATCATGCCAAGAAATGTCTCCATTACGCAATTTTGTGACAAATCTGGAGCTTCTACTTGGAATAACAATAGTGACGGGTGGCTGAGCATCAGCAACTCTACTGCAGATTTGAACCTATATGTGAGAAATAGTAATAATAGACAGAAGAGAAGGAAAAAACTATTAATCTTTAGAGCAAGAAGAAAATTACCTGTACAAGGGTATGCTTTTGTCACCACGAACAATAAAATCCTGAAGAAGAAAAGTTTGACAACGAAAATAATAGCCAAAAAGAAGAAAATTTATACATCCACCTAGGGCTAAGACTGCACGTGGTGAAAATAATTTTGGAGCCAGTTTTACAAATAACCGATGACAACAGGCATCTACGATAACTTGGAAACCATTTCAAAGCAAGTGCGAGGAAGTAGTACAATAATATTTGGCATAGACAAGTCGTGGGACTGAGCTTATAAATACTAGCCCAGGTGAAAGACTTGGGTAAGTTGTCACCAATACCAGTGAGAAGCTTCCAAATACAAATCTTGCACCTCCATCTGCTTCATTTCCAAACAACCTCTATATATATATAATGTATAAATACATTGGACGGTTCGGATCGTGAAAATTTGATTGGGAGCGAAAAAAAGGCTTGGTCCTTATTTTACCCTTACGGATTTGGTCCTGACAAGATATGCACTATATATATATATATATCCCTATCCCTCTCTATCTCTCTATCTCTCTATCTCTATCTCTATCTCTATCTCTATCTCTATCTCTATCTCTATCTCTATCTATATCTATCTATCTATCTATCTCACACACACGGACTATAGGGTGTTAGTGAGTCAAGTATAAATCTTGGCGGTTACTAACATTTATCTGTTAACATTTTCTGGGATGGTTATCTGTGATGTGATTGCAGACATTCATTATGAGCCAACGGGAAGAAGGGGTATCAAGTGCAGTGGGGGAAGGAGAGGTGAATCAGTCTGGGGTACCAGGAGCACCACCGGTAAGGGGAGATATAGATCGGTTCATAACAGCTATGGCCACATATATGGAGCATCAGGTTGCAGTTGAGGATGATAGGCAACCAAGGAAACCAGGTAGTACTCTGTATGAAAGATTTAAAAGGATGTATTCTGTTGAGTTTGAGGGTACAGTAAACCCTAGTGAGGTCTTGGTTAAAGAGGTTGGAGAGGGTGTTTGATATACTTGAGACAACCGATGAGCAGAAGGTTAGATTAGAATCCTTTAGCCTTAAGGGAGAAGGGCTTCTGTACCACCGGCTTCGAGTCTGGCCGAACGTTGAAATGACGACTGATAAAATTTGGATCCACGTCTGGAATTTCGTATGGGGTCCAGGCAAATACCTCAATGTTGTTCTTTAGAAGGTCCATAATATCTGTACGTTCGGCTTCGGTGAGTGAGGAGACGATAAGAAAGAAGCACTCCGGATCATCTGCACTTAGAGGTACGGTCACAGGGTCCTCTACGACTTTGTCTAAGGCACTTGTACTGACGTCCTCCAGCACAAACTGGTCTGGAACCTCCACACAATGCACCTGTTCAGGGGTGACTTTTCCTTTGACCGCAGCGATATAGCATTGTTTGGATGTCGTCTTGTCTCCCCGAAGCTCCTCCACGCCTCGGTGGGCAATGAATTTGATCACCTGGTAATAGGTGGAGGTCACGTCATTAATGTTGTGGACCCAAGTTCGGCCCAAAATGGCATTGTAGGGGGAAGGGACGTCAACCACCACAAACTCCACGTCTGTTGTGACCGAACAGACGACCACGAGGATAACTATTTTGCTGAGCAGCCAAACGGAAGCCGTGTTGAACCCCACAAGTGGCACGTCGGTCGGTTGCAAGTCCTCCGGTTTTCGAATCTTCTTGAACAGGGAATAGTATATCACGTCGGCAGAGCTGCCGAGATCAATCAATAGTCTAAGGATGTTGCAATTGCCGATCTGAAGGGTCACGACCAGGGCATCGTCATGAGGATGTTGTACCCTGTCGGAGTCCTTGTCGGTAAAGGTGATTGTATACCTGGAGTCCAGTTTGGCCTTATTTGGTGCCGACTAGACCACCATGACCTCCCGCCCAGAGATCTGCTATAGCTCTGCTCAGAGTCGGTCCTCCTGCTGCCGATCCACCATGTCGTGGATGACGTTGATGGTCCTGATTTCCTCCATTGGGGCCTCCTTAACTGCCCTGGCAGCGGTCTTCTCTTCATCAATGTACGGGCTGAGGTGCCCGTTGACCACCATTTCTTCAAGGAAGTCCTTGAATGCTCGGCAACTGGTAGTCAGATGCACATTCTCCTTGTGGTAAGAGCACCTGAATTTGTCATTTCCTTTCCTTGGATCCCCCAATCTCCTCTCCGGTCACCTGAAAATGGCTCCTTCTCTATTTTACACAGGAGAATATAGATGGGCTCCTTGAAAATCGTGGTGTGAGCCACGAATTCGTACAGCTTGGAAGTATGGAGTTTGTATCGTGTTGGTTTCCTTCTTTCTTTGCTGAACTTGGGCCTCCGATGCGGTGGTCGGAGCGACTGTGTGCTTTGCTCCTCTCTTCTTTGGATTCATCTACTTTGGCATGGAGCTCAATCCGGGCCATCAACTCGTTCATTGTAGAAGGAGGGAATAGCATGAGGTCTTCAAACTCCTGGCTGGTGTGATCCATACCGAGCTTGAAGGAAGTAGCGGTGATCTTCTGATCGCAATCCTCGATCTCGTTGTAGAGGTCCTAGTACCGAGCTGCATAATGCTGCAGTGATCCTGGCCTTGCTCGCTGAAGGCTGAGAAGGGAATCTACCTCTTTCTTCACCCTCGATCTTGTGATAAACCGTGCCAGGAAGGTCGTAGAAAGATCCTTCCATGAGGTAACGGACCTCGTCAGCAGTCGGTCAAAACCAAAGTAATCCAACCTCTCCAAGGCTGGATGGGAATAGTTTGGGGTGTATGAGTCCATCTTGGGGTCGTATTTGTTGAACTTTGGGGCTGAGAAGCCTGTACGAAGCCTCATGGCTTCTATTTCCAAAGAAAATATAGAGCAGGTCAGTCTCTCGTGTTGGCGTTGCTCCTGTGGTTGGACTTGCCAGACCTCCATTCATGGCCTTTTAGTGACCTCTTGTTCCGAGCAGGAGGCTCAGTTGTCTCTGTAATCGGTTCTCCGGTGATCTCTTGATGGTGATGGATCTTGTCTTCTTCGGGGCGGGGACCTCTCGATCGGGACCACTGGGTTCGGTCCTAGCTGGTCAAATATGAACAGATGTTGCCTATCCGTCGAACGTTCGTCTCTACATCGGTCAGGCGAGGGGCGTCGCCTGACACGACGGCCCCTGTTTCTACCCTTCCGGCAAGTGGCGTCATCTATCCTCCTGTCGAGGTACAACATGGCGGACACCCTTTTGGTGCCGGAGGGCCTACTTCCATCCCGAGTGGGAGTTCGGTAATCCTGGCCTTTGACCTTGGTGGTGCTGACTTCTAATACCATCCTCCTCTTTTCGATAGCCTCCCTCAGGCGGATCATCTCTAGCCTAAGGGAATCGATTTGGTCGTCCCTCCTCTTTAAGTCATTCTGCAACTTTCTGATATATTGTTTGGTTGTCATCTTGACTGGGGCACTCGGGCAAGATGATGCGTGGTAGTTGACATCATCAATATGGGTCTGTTTGATTGTGCGGGAAATGGTGTCAGGAGCAACACTGTCTTCGTCGATCTCTTTGCCTTTGGCCCTACGGCCGTCGGCACCATTTCATCTTGAGGTGCTTTGGTCTCTGTAATCCATTTCTCGGTCAAAAAGTTTCAGAGATAAGAGTCTAGAAAGCTAAAGGACTCCACAGCGGAATAGCCAATTGAAGTGGGGGGTTGCCTTCCTTGCTTAGAACCTGGTCGTCTGTAGGTGGACTCCGGGAACCTAGCTGCACAGAGAGAAAACGTTAGGCTACCGGCAACGCCACCGGTGGATCCTCCGATGATAAAGTGTTAAGTTATATGTGTTGGTGTAAATAGTTAGGGTCTAAAGGGGTCCTAGTGTATTTTATTTTCTCTCTCTTTATTGTATATCATACACATTAATGAATGAAATAATGATGTGGTTTTCTCCTTTGAACATGGTATCAGAGCTCCAGGCGTAGCCCTAGCCGCCGCCGCATCAAATTTTTTTCTTTCCTGTTGCCTAGCTTCTCCGGCTGTTTCCCGCGACTCTTCTTCGGCCTCAACCCAGCGACGACCTGTCTCACGGCTCTCTCTCTCCTCCGGTCGCCGCTCTAACTCGCGACCAGCCCAGGCGCCTTCTCTCACGATCTCAATCGTGACCAACCCCAAGCGTGACTCTCTTTGAGCCGCTCTCTCCGGCCTCACTCCGGCGTTTGTCGCCTGGTCCAGCTCTTGTCCGGCGTTTCTCGCCACCTCCAGTCATCGCCTGGTATTTGCCAGCCCCTCCAGCCTTCGCCTGACCTTCGCAAGCCTCTGTTAGCCGCCACCTGACCTTCGCCTAGCCTCCGGCGACCTGATCGACAGTTGTCGCCTACCTCCGGTAACCCTTGGGCTGCTCCGGCGACTTCCATTGGTTTCTTTTTGGCTTCTGGGCTACTGGACTGTCCCGGTTTTTTTTGGTACAGATCTGAGAGTTGTATCCTCTGTGCTTGAGTTGGTTTTTCATACTGTATCAGCGCTTGAGTTTTTCTGATGCATGTGCTGATCTCTGATAAGACTGGTCTGAATGCAGTTTGAGTTTTTTGCATTGCACATGCATATTGAGTCAGTCTCGTCCGTTGGTAGTATCTGATATCCTCGGCGGAACTCACGACCGTTCTGTGGCTATGTCAGAAAAACCAACAAACCCACCTATCCTTGCATTGTATTTGGGGTGTGACTGATTATTATTATTTGATTGAGGATTGCGGCTTGGTTTATTAGGTTCTTGGATTCTGGGTTTTATCGTTCGGATTGTTCAGCTTTGGCCTTGTTATTGTCGACTGGGACTGATAATTCCCTTACTGGTCCTCTTTCTCAGGGGGAGTTGCAAACTCTCAGACGCCTC
>NMUG010009408.1:0-11290 GCA_002855965.1 Monotropa hypopitys
TTGTTATTTTTTGTTTATGTTTTCATTTAAAAAAAATAATTAAAATACATTTGGCCTCGTTTGGTAACGTTTATGTTTGTTATTTTTTGTTTATTAAAAACTAAAAATAGAATCATGTTTTTTAATGTAAACAAAAAATAAAAAACAATAAAAAACAAAAACAACATAAAACATGTTTGTTAATATTATTTTTGTTTTTTATCATCATTTTCAACAATGTTAGAATAAACACCAATAAATCAATAATACCACCATCTAATTCATTTTAAATAAAAATATAAATTCAATCTATCATTAGAACGTGTTCTAGCTAGAATTACAATTCATGCTTGCCCAAATTTGTCCAGCAATTCGATCACGAACATTAGACATATGATGGAGTTGTCCACGCCCGATATCAATCTGAACTAAATTCTAATAACTACTCCCGCTAGCTCTTTCACATTGTTGAATCACCGAATTCTCTTGGCAATACTCTTTGAATAGATCATCGTTGTCATCATGCATTGTGAACCCTACAACAAGCTGTGGGAATATACTTTTGTGTTGCAACACTATATGGCGGCATTTGCTTCAATATAGGAAACCGAGCTTTCAACACTCCAAAACATCGCTCGATAACATTACGTAATGATGTGTGACGAAAGTTGAACCATTCTTCTATATTTTTTGGTCGTCCTCCCCCCACGAAAATTATTCAAATGGTATCTCTCGCCTTGATATGGTGATAAAAATCCCGGCATATTGGTGTAACCCGAATCCACAACGTAATACTTACCTGAAAAACATTTTTAGCATTAGTTTAAGTTATCAGAAATAAATTTAATTTAAAACAAGTTTGTAGGTAACCTTCGAGAGGCATGGGAAATCTCATTGTCGAATTATTAACACATTCTAAGAGAATCCTTGAATCATTACCAGTTCCCTCCCAACCACTTAATACATACGTGAACCGCATGTCAAAGGAGCAAGCTGCCATTACATTTTGCGTTGTAATGGCGTGTTTACCGCGATACGGTATTTGATCGGATGCTGGAACTCTCGCCGATATATGTGTACCATCAATCGCTCCAACATAATCCTAATTAAAAAACAAAGGAAAACATATACAACACGTGAGAACAATACATAGCCATAGAAATTGTGAAACTATTTTCCAAATATCAAAGTATCAAACTCACATACCTTAAAGAAAGGAAAGTATTTAGGATTGTGTCGGATTTGATGTTGGACACCATCAAAAGACGGGGGTTGAATTATGATCACTCCCAACTTGCAAATAGCCTTCAGCACACGGTGAAAGTAAACCGAGATGGTGTGTTCAGAATGCTGAAATCTCTCTTGTACTACACGATTTCTCTCATTATGTCCAATTGTGAGCAAAAAAATACACACTTACTCTTGGAGTGTCAAGTATCGCGAATGTTTTAAGTTTGCATGTATTTTCAATGCCTCACAAAAGTCAATGAATACTTGAGGCTTCATTCTAAAATTGTCATGACACCTATCTTCGTGGCCATTGAGGACCTCCAAGACGTAGTTATGCCCCCGCAACATAGATGTTCGGCATGGTCTATGATCTATATACACGTTATAGTATTCATATAATGCCAAACTTAGCAAAAACACCTCATCTTCATCATCCGAATCATTGTCAGAGTTCGATACAAGATCCATTGTCACGCCCCGGATTTTCAAACCATTTTTTTGAATCATTTAATATAAATGGGGAAACAACAAGAATCATTACAATTTAAATAAGTCTAAGTATCCAAATATCCCATTACACATACACAAAAAAATCTGAGAGTGAATGCAGAAATGAAAATACAATCCAACATATGAAAAGGGAGAGAAAAGTAGCTAGAGAAATCTAGTTATTATAAAACCATTACTTCTATTACAACCCCAAGGGCTAATTTGAAATTTAAATGAAAAAGCATAAGTCTTACAAGTGCCTCAATATCAGTGAGCTCCAAGATCTTCTAAAACCGATTCCTTACCTGTGGAGTTAAAAATAAAGGGCTTGTCACGCCAAAGTAGGGAATATCTATCAATAACATCATTTATGCTTGGCGTGACGAGTGTGTGACTGTACAAGAGATATCAATATGAGTAAGCTATGCAATGCAAGACAAATGATCCCACTAAAGACATAGTGACATATCAAGCCAACCTAAGTAAGTAGAGGCGCAAGGGACTCCAAAACAAGAGTCGATATAAAAACAAGTTACCGTTCCACTTGAATCGATGAATAACTTCCAAGGGGCAACTAGACAAGAGCCCACAAATAAATGAGATAAGCATTTGTAGCGAATATCTAATCAAGAGTTCACAATAGATAGCCATAGAAATGTAAAGGACAACTAATCAAGAGTCCACCATTGTACGACATATGTATTCCTTTAATATTTTCCAACCATTGGTTAAGTTCACATTTTGTTCCATATAGTGTGTCATGTCAAATGAGAGAATCCCTAGTCAAGGCATTCTAATGTAAAGTGTCAAGATAGGATCCATAGACAAGGCACCCTTTGTATCAACTTCCGGAAACCCTAAGCAAGGTGTTCGATATAGTCATAGTGTCCAATGGATCCCTGAACAAGGCACCCTTAATTCTTTAATCATAGTGACATGGATATGGCAAGGCTCATTTAGTAGCTCGTCAACTCACTAACCAACCCTATCCGGCTTCCTCAATAACGTTGGAAGGGCTCGCGGTTACCCCCATTGTGCACAATGTCGTGGATGGAGCGACCATCCCAGGACCCCTAAACAAGGCGCCCCGTATCAAGTATAAAATCCCATACCATAGTGACGGTGTCTGGGAGGACCCTGAACAAGGCACAGTCCTGCATAGTACGTCAATGTAACAAGTGTATATCAGGGAGGCCCCTGAACAAGGCGTAGTCCCGGATAACACGTCAATGTAACCGGTGTATCGTCAAGGTACCAAGTGTATCGTTCATGTAGTTTGATCATACATGTGAGATAGCAACCCGCGACGTAACCAACGCGTGTCAATTATTTGTTGAACATGGTATATGTCAAAACCCCATCTGTTAAGATTATTTCTTACCAAATTGCCCATTTCCGAAGTCAATTTGAATATCCAAGGTCATTTAGACCAAAACCCCCCAATTTTCCCAAACTAGGGTTTATGTCAATTTGGGGCCTTTCTCGTGGGTGATTACAACATGAAATTGAACGTATTATACACTAGGTATGACCCTAGAGACTTCTCCTAACCTACCAATTTCGTGACTACATGTGTCACTCTAGTTTAATTCCAACCAAATGTTTTTCTTGAGAAAATTACCCAACACAATGAAATTTCAAGGGCAAGGGAGGGGAGGCACAAACATAAACTATGTTAGAGATAGATAAATCCTACCTTAATGAAGCTTGATAAAATCCAAACTTCGGATTTCGGAGGAATGAAGAAAACAGTGGGTGTCCCGGATAGATCGCGTCGCAAGGATCAACGTTTCTCCTTCGCTTTTCTTGATTTGAGCTCTTTTGAGCCTTGGTTTTCAAGCTTTTAGCTTGGGTAACAATGGAGGTGGATAGGGTTTGAGAGAATAGGGTTAGAGAGATATAGAAGAAGAGTAAAAATGATATAATTCGGGTTCCCAAAGATATATATAGCCCCCAAGATGAAAGGACAAAAATACCCTTAATGAAAATCATCCTGCCGAAAAATTGCACAAGGGGACCGGTTCCTAGCGGCACGGGAGACCGGTCCCTCCACACGGCAACCCTTCTACATCAATCTAGACCGGTCCCTTGATTTAAGGGAGACCGGTCCCTTGGAGGAAATTTCCCGAATTTGTAAAATGTGATTTTCGAGAGTATTTCGATCATAATTTCTTCGTCCGACCTCCGATTGAGGCGATTCAAGTTGCGTTGGATTCGTAATCGAATCTCCTACCATAATCTGGGATCAACCACCTTAAAATCAGGCTAATATTTTAAGATAAAATAATTCAAGATTCCTAGATTAATTAAAAGAACGATCTAAATTTCGAAAATACTTTATAAAATACGAGTGATTACATCTCAACCACCTTAAAACAATTTATTCTCCGAAATTAACTACGGTGGGAGTACAAAAACACAAAAACGAGTACCAATCGATACAAATAATCACAACAAATCCGGAAATTTCGCGCGGATTTCATCTTCTCGCTCCCAAGTCGCTTCTTCAACCCCATGATTTCTCCACAAGACTTTCAATAACGGAATGGTCTTGCCCTGCAAAACTTGCTCTCACGAATCAAGAATACGAATCGGCCTCTCTTCGTAAGATACATCGGCTTCTAACTCAACGTTTGACCAATCTATGATATGCGACGGGTCCGGCTCATACTTGCGTAACATAGAAACATGAAACACGTCATGAACATTAGAAATGTTCGACGGCAAAGCGAGTCTATACGTAACCTCTCAAATCTTCTCAATAATATCGAATGGTCCAATATAGCATGGAGTCAACTTTCCTTTCTTTTCGAACCGTGAAATACCGCGTCTAGGTGATACTTTCAAGAAGACATGGTCGCCAACCTCAAAAGACAAAGGAGTGCGACATCGATCCACATAACTCTTGTACCGACTCTAGGCCGTAAGCAATCTTTGGCGAATGGTTTTGATTTGCTCGGTGATTTGCTGTGTCATCTCGGTACCGATGATAGCGGACTCCCCAATGTCAAGCCAACAAACGGGTGAGCGACATGTCCTACCGTACAAGGCCTCGAATGGTGCCATGCCAATACTCGAGTGAAAACTATTATTATACGCAAACTCGATCA
Organism: Monotropa hypopitys; assembly: GCA_002855965.1. Lineage (NCBI taxonomy): Eukaryota > Viridiplantae > Streptophyta > Magnoliopsida > Ericales > Ericaceae > Monotropa > Monotropa hypopitys. The sequence goes on from NMUG010009408.1 coordinate 4,809, forward strand.
AAGGTAGGTGATCAACCCAACTCTCCTAAAAATCTAACACACAGGCACGCAACATGTCCTTTAGAATCTGTATAGTACGCTCGGACTGCCCGTCGGTCTGAGGGTGGAAAGATGTACTGAACATAAGCTTCGAACCAAGTGAAGCCTGCAAACTCCGCCAAAAACGAGAAGTAAAACGAGGATCTCGATCGGATACAATAGATGATGGGACGCCGTGAAGTCGAATGATCTCTCTAATGTACAATCAGCTCAAGGAATCCACGGACTGAGCAACTCTAATCGGCAATAAATGTACTGTCTTCGTCAATCGGTCAACGATAATCCAAATGGCATCCTGCCCACTAGGTGATCTCGGAAAGCCTAAAGAAAAATCCATCGTCACATGTTCCCACTTTCATTCTGCAATCGGCAATGGCTGAAGTAGACCTGCGGGTCGCTGATGCTCGGCCTTTACTTGCTGACAAGTAAGGCACCTCGAAACAAATACTGCCACATCCTTCTTCATCCCTGGCCAACAGAACTGTCGTCGAAGATCATGATACATCTTCGTACCTCCCGGATGGACCTCCACTGGTGAGTGATGAAACTCGTGCAAAATACCCCCTCGGCAAGAATCAGGAACAAACAATCGGCCAAGGTAATGCAAACTGAAATCTGAATGAATCATCCAACCCTGCCGTGCATCGCCTCTAAGGAACTTTGCACACAACTCTGCTGCCTCTGAATCATCAGCCTGAATCTAGGTCACCCAACGAGAAAGCTCGGAATAAATAAATAGATTACACAATGCGGTCTGCTCTCTGGTCTCCTCTGCATGTAGAACAAACGGACCTAAGTCCTCCATCGATCTCCAATCGAGAACTGCCAAGCTAGCCAAATGAGACGACTTCCTACTCAAGGCATCCGCAACAACATTTGCCTTACCGGGATGGTAGTGCAACTCGAAATCATAATCCTCCAGATGCTCCATCCATCGCCTCTACCGCAAGTTGAGCTCCTTTTGCATAAACAAATATTTTAAGCTCTTATGGTCTGAAAACACCTCGAACCGCTCACCGTACAAATAGTTTCGCCACATCTTTAATGCAAAAACGATAGCTGCTAACTCCAAATCATGAGTCGGATAATTGCGCTCGTGTGTCTTCAATTGCCGTGAACCGTAGGCAATAACTTTTCCTTCTTGCATCAACACACACCCTAAGCCATTGTGTGAAGCGTTACAGTAAACCGAATGACCAACTCCTCGCTCGGGAACAATAAGGATAGGCGCTGAAGTCAATCACCGCTTCAACTCCTCAAACGCCATCTCACAATTTTCATCCCAAGAAAATGGAACACCCTTCCGGGTCAAGCAAGTCATAGGCCCCTCCAGTCGAGAGAAGTCTAGAACGGATCGCCTATAATAACCGGCAACTCCAAGGAAACTGCGGACATCGAAGACACTCTGGGGACGCGCCCACAAAGAAACTGCGAACATCGAAGACACTCTGGGGATGCGGCCACAAAGAAACTGCGTCAATCTTTCTTGGGTCAACAGAAACTCCACCTTGTGAAACGACATGACCAAGGAACTTTACCTCCGGAAGCCAAAACTCACATTTACTAAGTTTGGCATAGAGATGATGCTCTCGCAGCAATTCTAGCACAACCCGACGATGAATTTGGTGCTCCTCCTCAGAAGCCGAGTAGATAAGAAGGTCATCAACAAAGACCACAACAAACCGATCAAGATGGATGAGAAAAATACGATTCATGAGATCCATGAACGTAGCTGGAGCATTCGTCAAACTGAATGGCATGACTACGAACTCATAATGACCATAACGAGTACGAAACGCCGTCTTAGGAATGTCCTCCGCCCGTACTAACAACTGATGATAACCGGAACGCAAGTCTATCTTAGAAAAACATGTCGAACCACGCAACTGGTCAAATAAATCGTCGATCCTTGGCATAGGATACTTGTTCTTCACCGTTACACGGTTTAACTTTCGGTAATCAATACACAGTCGCAATGTACCGTCCTTCTTCTTTGCAAATAAAGCTGGCGCACCCCAAGGTGATAAACTAGGCCGAATAAAACCCAACTCGTACAACTCCTGTAACTGGGACTTCAACTCCCGCAACTCTGCCAGTGCAAATCTATAAGGTGTCACAGAAATCGGTGACATACCGGGCAACAAATCAATAGAGAATTCCACCTCTCGCCTAGGTGGTAAACCAAATAACTCCGCCGGAAAGACATCTGGAAACTCGCAAACAACTAACGGTAATTCCTCATGCTGGGAAGAATCATCATCCAGACTAAGGCTGGCAAGCAAACAACTGACTGAATCGCGGTCCCTGGAATCGTAAAAACAAGAGTCGACCGACTCCTTCCTATCACCATAGACATAAAAATAGACTCCATCGGGAGAGAATACTCACACTCGGCGTCGATGACAGTCGATGTGGGCATGGAAAGTAGACATCCAATCCATCCCAAAGATAAGGTCGAAACCGGTCATACCCAGAACAATGAAGTCAAAAGTAAAACGGTGGTCCTCTAATGTCAACTCGCAATCTCTACAAACTCTGTCCAAACGGACACGACCTCCAACTAGAGTATCAACAAACAGTGGTGGATCCAAAACATTCACATCGAGCTCCAAAGCACACACAAAAGATGCAGCAAGAAAGGAATGCGATGCACCGGAATCAAAGAGTACATTGGCCCAAGAATTGTAAACAAGAAACATACCACGAACAACCGAAGTCTCTGGCTGCTGGTGCGAAGTCGATGGAGAAGAGACTGCTGGAATGGAAAAAGCCCTGCCATGGGTCGTCAGACCCTGCTGATACCCGCCCCTCGGCTGGAACTGCTGAGCTGGCCTGGAAGGAGTCACAACCCCACCAACACGAGAAGCCTGGACAGAAACTGCTGGTCCTGACTGCTGTGGACGCTGATGTCCACTCCTCTGCTACTACTACTGGGATGATCTCACATCACCACGACCACTGCCCTTCCCTGGGCAATCCCTAACCATATGGCCTAACTGGCCACACTCGTGGCACGCTGGAATTCTGCAATCGGCACGAATGTGCCTTGACTGATGGCATCGGTGGAAAACAACTGGAGTACGAACAGATCCGGATCTGGCCTGAGACCGCTGGCCTCTAGAGAAACGAGACTGCTCTCGCTGTCGCTTCCTTCCGAAGCTGCCTAAAGAAGAACTAGAGTTGGATACCTGCCTCTGCGGTTCCTACACCTTCACATCTTTCTTCTGATCTCTCTTGGGCTCAATAGCCCTCTCACAATCCACTATATCGGCAAAGACTCGGATGCGCTGACTCATCACGAGTCGCTGAACTGGAGGGTGGAGGCCCTTCTCAAACCTCTTGCATTTTCACTCCTTCGAACTAACCAAGTCCGTAGAGAAACGGGACAATGCCTGGAATCGTAGCGCGTACTGGGACACAATCACCGAGCCCTACTCAAGTCTCTCAAACTGCTCCCTCAAATTCTCCCGATAGCTCTCGGGGAAGTACTGGCTCTCAAAGACTGCCTGGAAATCTGCCCAAGTCATCGAACGGATAGGATCCAGAATGGCCTGTGGATCGGCATCTCCACTGGCAAGTAGGCTAGCACGCCTCATCTCAATAACGGAACTCCACCATTGGGTGGCCTCTCCTGTAAGCTGGTAGGTGGAAAAAGAAATACGAAGTTTGTCCTCCGTGATATCCAGGGTGTCCAACACCTTTCAGATGTCGTATAGCCAGTGATCGGCATCAAGTGGATTGCCTTCCCCATTGAACCTAGGGGGATCCATCATCCTGAATTCCCTAAGTGCCTCAATAGTGAGGTTCCCCGCATTCTCTCTAGGAGCTCCAAATCCCCGACTAGCTTTGACCATAGCGACCGCAAGCTCACGCGCAAACTGACTAGGAGCTACTAGCCCCTCAGGTTCCGGAACAGCAGGAGGTGCATCTTCCTCCATACCTACTCAATGATTATTCACCTCTTCACTACGTGCATCTTGAACGTCATTTCTACGATCTCTTCCCAAAGCAATAGCGCGACGTGGAGGCATTCTACAAAAGAACACGAGGATGATAAGAACGGAGCACAAGACAAGGCTCAAGCAACAAGGAACATACTCAACTATGGCAGGAATGGATTCTCATAAACAATGGAATCGATAAGAAGAAACATACTCGATGAGAGAAACAACACACGAAGATTATTTCATAACTAGCACCAAGTTATGGATCATTTGCCAATGCATGCTCAAATGTTCACACACATATGCTAAATGATGCAAGCTCAAACTCAATGCAACCCATAGAGACTAAGAGTCTCCCCAAAGGCCTAAGTTTTCGAAACCGAAAGCTCTAATACCAAGTTGTCACGCCCCGAATTTTAAAACCATTTTTTGAATCATTTAATAAATGGGAAAACAACAAGAATCATTACAATTTAAATAAGTCAAAGTACCCAAACATCCCATTATACATACACAAAAAATTCCGAGAGTGAATGCGGAAATGAAAATACAATCCAACGTATGAAAAGGGAGAGAAACGTAGCTAGAGAAATCTTGTTATTACAAAACCATTACTTCTATTACAACCCCAAGGGCTAATTTGAAATTTAAATGAAAAATCATAAGTCTTTCAAGAGATTCAATATCAATGAGCTCCAAGATCTTCTAAAACCGGTTCCTTACCTGTGGAGTTAAAAATAAAGGGCGTGTCATGCCAAAGTAGGGAATATCTATCAATAACATCATTTATGCTTGGCGTGACGAGTGTGTGACTGTACAAGAGATATCAATATGAATGAGCTATGCAATGCAAATGATCCCACTAAAGACATGATGACATATCAAGCCAACCTAAGTAAGTAGAGGTGCAAGAGACTCCAAAACAAGAGTCGATATAAAAACAAGTTACTGTTCCACTTGAATCGATGAATAACTTCCAAAGGGCAACTAGACAAGAGCGCACAAATAAATGAGATAAGCATTTGTAGCGAATATCAAATCAAGAGTTCACAATAGATAGCCATAGGAATGTAAAGGACAACTAATCAAGAGTCCACCATTGTACGACATAGGTATTCCTTTTAATATTTTCCAACCATTGGTTAAGTTCACATTTTGTTCCATATAGTGTGTCATGTCAAATGAGAGAATCCCTAGTCAAGGCATTCTAACGTAAAGTGTCAAGATAGGATCCCTAGACAAGGCACCCTTTGTATCAACTTCCGGAACCCCTAAGCAAGGCGTTCGATATAGTCATAGTGTCCAATGGATCCCTGAACAAGGCACCCTTAATTCTTTAATCATAGTGACATGGATATGGCCAGGCTCAGTTAGTAGCTCGTCAACTCACTAACCAACCCTATCCGGCTTCCCCAATAATGTTGGGAGGGCACGCGGTTACCCCCATTGTGCACAATATCGTGGATGGAGCGACCATCCCAGGACCCCTAAACAAGGCACCCCGTATCAAGTATAAAATCCCATACCATAGTGACGGTGTCTGGGAGGACCCTGAACAAGGCACAGTCCTGCATAGTACGTCAATATAACAAGTGTATATCGGGGAGGCCCCTGAACAAGGCGCAGTCCCGGATAACACGTCAATGTAACCAGTGTATCGTCAAGGTACCAAGTGTATCGTTCGTGTAGTTTGATCATACATGTGAGATAGCAACCCGCGACATAACCAACGCGTGTCAATTATTTGTTGAACATGGTATATGTCAAAACCCCATCTGTTAAGATTATTTCTTACCAAATTGCCCATTTCCGAAGTCAATTTGAATATCCAAGGTCATTTAGACCAAACCCCCCCAATTTTCCCAAACTAGGGTTTATGTCAATTTGGGGCCTTTCTCGTGGGTGATTACAACATGAAATTGAACGTATTATACACTAGGTATGACCCTAGAGACTTCTCCTAACCTACCAATTTCGTGACTACATGTGTCACTCTAGGTTAATTCCAACCAAATGTTTTTCTTGAGAAAATTACCCAACACAATGAAATTTCAAGGGCAAGGGAGGGGAGGCACAAACATAAACCATGTTAGAGATAGATAAATCCTACCTTAATGAAGCTTGATAAAATCTAAACTTCGGATTTCGGAGGAATGAATAAAACAGCGGATGTCCCGGATAGATCGCGTCGCAAGGATCAACGTTTCTCCTTCGCTTTTCTTGATTTGAGCTCTTTTGAGCCTTGGTTTTCAAGCTTTTAGCTTGGGTAACAATGGAGGTGGATAGGGTTTGAGAGAATAGGGTTAGAGAGATAGAAAAGAAGAGTAAAAATGATATAATTCGGGCACCCAAAGATATATATAGCCCCCAAGATGAAAGGACAAAAATACCCTTAATGAAAATCATCCTGCCGAAAAATTGCACAAGGGGACCGGTCCCTAGCGGCACGGGAGACCGGTCCCTCCACACGGCAACCCTTCTGCATCAATCTAGACCAGT
>NMUG010009409.1:0-11290 GCA_002855965.1 Monotropa hypopitys
GGGTTCCTCTCCAATAGACGAACCCTCCAATAGTACAATCGTGATTTCTCTCTCTGACGATTCCTCTCTCCAACTGAAGGCAAATAATTTTGGAATATGAGTTAAGTTAAAACTTAAAAAAACTGTCCAACGATGTATTTATGCTTTCAGTGTATCTATGTTGTTTTTTATTGAGTTCCTTCAATGATGTATCATCTATGCTCCTCATACCTTGACATCTGCTTTGTTTTCTGTGTTTTAGGAAATTGTTTTGATGTGTTTATTATCTAGTTCCATACTGCAGATTATGAAACATACCTATCTTGATTGTGATTTTGTAATTATTTCATTAACTATTTCATTAGTTTTGTTATTTTTATATTTTTAGGAATATTAGTTCAACAAGCAGTATGTGTTCAATGTTCATATTTTATTGAATTCCTTCAATGTTGTTTCATTAAAATTTTATTCATGATGCTTTTTGGAAGTAAAAATCTTCACATTTTATTATTACGCAATGAAATATAATATAATAATAAATAAAATAGTAAATAAATTCATCGTACCCCCATCGTACCCATACCCTACTTTTTTGGGTTGGTGCTTCATAGGTGACCACTCAGTTTTCTTCCATAATTAAAATTCTACGGTCTGATCTGGGTGATGAGTATACAAAATAAACATGCTCACAATATGGACATCATAAGCCAGATCTGGACGAGTCACAGTCAGTTAAACCAAGAAGCCTACAAGCTCCCGATAAAAAGTAGGATCATCCAAAGGTTCCCCATCAGTCGGGGCAAATTAGCATACTTAGCTTGAGACAATAAATAGCCTTTTGGAGAGTATGCAACTTCAATACCAAGAAAATAATGCAAATGCCCCAGGTCTGTCATATCGAATGTATCAAACAAATGTTGTTTGACATGAGCAATAACAGCAAGATCAGATCCGGTGATGATGATATCATCCACATAAAGTTGGATGAATGTGCCTTGAAAGTGATTAGACCATGCACGAGAGGCCTGTTTAAAGCCATACAAAGCTCGCCGAAGGCGACAAACATATCCAGGAGAATGAGATAAGCTAGAAGGGGGACACATATAAACTTCCTCAGCCAGCAAGCCGTTAAGAAAAGCATTTTTAACATCCATCTGATACAGAGGCCAATCACGAGCAATAACAACAGGAATCAAAGTCCGGAAAGAAGTCATTTTGGAAACCGGTGCAAAAGTCTATTCATAGTCAATACTATACTTCTGAGAAACCCCTTTAGCTACAAGACAAGCCTTATAGCATTGTAATGTCCCATCAGAATGAGCTTTATCTTTGAAAACCCATTTACAGACAACAATATTTTTACTGACAGGACAAGGTACCATCTCCCATGTAGAAGTCCTGGCAAGAGCAGAAAGCATTTCTTCCATAGCAATGACCCACTTAGGATCCTGATAGGCCTCCTTGTAGGACTGAAGCTCAAGATACGAATGTATAGAAGATAAAGCAGTACAATGAGAGATTGAGAAACATGTGTTAGAAAAATCCAACCTTTGCATATGACGCCTATCACGAAGTAGGTAGCACCGAGGAGCGGGATCAGAGTCCACAGATGCATTAGGAGTAGGGGTAGGAGCTTGGGATGCATCTGAAGTAGGCATATGATCAGGAGTAACAGTAGATATGTACTCATCACAGGTGAATTCATGTGGAAAGGGATCAATGATAGTAATTCCTGTTTAGAGACAGGGGGATAGGTAGAGGGAAGCTGGTAATAGGGAAGACGCTCAAGGAAGACAATATGTCGGGAGATATAGAGATGCTGAGAAACATGATCATAACAGCGATAGCCCTTTTAGGTGGTACTATAGCCCAGAAAGACACATAGAGTAAATCGAGCACTGAGTTTTGTACGTGCTTGTTTAGAAAGGAGAACAAAACATGCACAACCAAATACTCGAACAAGCGAATAATTGGGGGTGTTAGAAATAGTATATTATAAGGAGTTTTTCCAAACAGAAGCGGAGTGGGCATACGATTGATGAGAAATGCAACAGTGAGCAATGCTTCACCCTTAAAACAACTGGGAACAGATGTAGAGAGAAGAAGGGATCTAGCAGTCTCAAGAAGATGACGATGCTTACGTTCAGCACAGTCATTTTGAGCAAGAGTGCCACTACAAGAGGACTGATGTATGATACCTAGAGATGACAGAGAATCATTGGGTTGCTTTACTATGTATCATGTACTATGTCCGAGGAACAATATTTCATGGTCTTCTTTTGTCATATACTTCTTCATTAGAGTTCATATTTATGTTGATGTTGACTGGGTTGATGATGTTATGGATCACAAGTCTACCTCGGACCTTTGTGTTTTTTTGTGGGACTCTCTCATTTCCTGGAGCAGCAAGAAACAATCTGTTATTGCCCGTTCTACTGCTGAGACTGAATATCATACTATGGATCAGGCCACCGCTGAAATTATTTGACTTCGTTGGCTTCTTCCAGATTTGGATGTTCCCCAGTCGTCTCCTACACCTCTCTACTGTGACAATCGTAGTACTATTTAGATTGCTCATAACACTGTTTTTCATGAGCGCACTAAGCATATTGAGATCGACTATCTCTCTACACTTTGTTCCATCAACTCCTCAACTTGCTGATTTATTCACAAAGACTTACACTTCTGTTCGTTTCCAGTTTCTGTTGGACAAACTCTCAATGATTTATATGCAATCATCGTGAGTTTGAGAGTGTGTGTGAGAATATTCATAATAGCTCTTTAGAATATATTATGAATATTCTGTTTCCATTTAGGATATTCATAATATCTCTTTAGAATATATTATGCATATTCTGCTTCTATTTAGATCTTTGTAAATATTCCTTAGTTTGTATTTCCTAGAGTATGATTTAGTCATCCTATTTATTTGTGTATTCTCCCTTGTAAAGTTATCAATCAATATAGAGTATATTCATTTCTCTCTCATATAATGTTTCAAAGGCACGAGAGTGTCTTGTCGCAAGGGGTGGATGGATATTATAGTAGCACAAGGGGTGGTTGTCAAGTATTTCTTATTTGATGCAAGTCCTTAATTTCGTTAAGGCATGGAGTGTAGAAAGTCCTTAATTTCGTTAAGGCATGTGTTGGCAAACCCTTAATTTCGTTCAGGTATATTGTGTCTGAAGTCCTTGAATTCGTCAAGGGGTTTGAATGAATGTGACAAATCTTTAATCCCGTTAAGGTAGGTAGTAAGTGGAAATCCCTTGAATCGTTAAGGGTCATTGTTAGTCAATAGAATTCCTAATTTCGCTAATGCAAGTGATGTATGAATAATTCATTAATTACACACGGTTAAAGAAGTGAAAAAGTACTAATGGTTGTGAGGAGTTGGAAATAAATTGGTATTCATTGGGCATCTTGTTGTATGCGTCTTAGAGATCCATGACACGTGCACTATGCATCACTTTCACATGGCCATGGATAAGAGGTATTTCTACTGGGCATGTGGTTGCTCAGACATTTTTTTCTAGGTCTTGATAACATGGCTCCATTGATGTTCATGAGGTGAAGATTTGAATAGGTCATTCACCATGTATTTCAAGTGTATTGCAAAGGAAAACAGAAATTCAATTCTCTTGTTTCAATATTGGGAAATTGTAAGGATTTTTGTAACATTGGAAATGTATTCCCTTTATGTCCCATACTAGAAATGTTGAATTAAATTCATATTGTGGATGTTGTAATCATTTATATTGGGATATTATGATAGATGATAATTATTTGAATTATGACACTTGTTTTTAAAAGGTTTGAAAATCCAAGGTGTGACGGATATTGACAACGAAAAAAAGAAAAAAAAACGGCCATTACAAACTCACCTCAGCAGCGGCAACAGCTTCTTCTGCTTCTTTAAGCCGCACGAGTAACTCACCAGCCGCCTGCACAGCCTCCGCAGTATCCCTCAGTTGCGCCTGCAAACCTTTATTCTCGTCCCTAAAATATTGTCTCTCTTTTTCCCTTTCCACTTTTATTGCTGAGATTTCCGCAGCAAGGGCATTTATGAACTTAGACTCAGCACCCCTCACTCCAGCTTTGGAAGCCGTTTTCTTTACGTCCGCTATTCCATCTTGCATTTTTCTATGCCTTGTGAGCAAATGAATGTGCTTCTCCTCAAGGTCCGCATACTGTTCGAGCATGCGCGCATGGCCTTGCATTGCCATCTGCATTGCTTCCTTCAGCTCTTCTGAACATTTCTTCTCTGAATCTAGTTCGTGGTTCCGTTTCTCAGCTAAAGAACGGCTTGCTTCAAGTTCAGTCTTCAGGTCTTCTGCAAGAGAAATCCACTTACTCTCTGTTTCCGTCCAACGAATTCTCTCCTGTTCAAGTTTCTGTTCTAAACTTTCTGCAGTTGACTCTGGAATAATGCACAAAGGTGGTGGAGCTGCACTAGGATGGCATAAATAGGTTAATTGAAGGAGAGGACTTTGTTTTTGAGCCAGATTAGGCGAAGAGTCTATGTAATACTGTAGCTGGCTTCTTAAATCTTGTATCTCTTCCAACAACACATCCCTCTCCCCCATATCGAAGAAGTTCGCGCACCTTTCCAGCTCATCCTGAACTCTTTTTAACTCGATTTTTGTCCTCAAAACTTCTGGATGGTTTTCGTATTTTTGCTTCAGAAGCTGTTAAAACAAGATGAAAATGAATGAGCCACAGGAAAAAAAATAGCAGAATTAGCCTTATTTGTTTCTGTCAAAGTCGTAAACAAAAAAAATTATTTGTACCTCATGCTCGTTTTTTAGCGATACTAATTCATCCTCTATGAACTCCTCAGTAGTTAAAATGCCATCCATTAAGCTCTCAAGGCGAGCAATTTTATCTTCCCGTATTTGCCCAATGATCGCATTGCATTCCCTCTCGTGCTTGTACTGTTGAACCTATAATGTTAATAACAGGTCAAATCTAAAGAAAGCAACCTTCCAAACAATTCGGATGCATGATTTGGAATTTTGCTTGGCCCCAAAACTAGAATGAAACCTCTACCAAACAATTTAGATGCATGATTACAGAATTTTGCTTCCTAACTCGGATGAACCCTACCAAACGATTCAAATGCACAATTTCAGTATTTTGCTTCGCACTATACTCTTCTAATGCCATCTCTCTACGAAATGCTCCAGCCAAGACTTTTTCTACTGCCTGCAAGATAAAAACAAAGTCAACAAATCATGCACAAGAACAGTGAAGAGCAGAGGCAGTACAACTGTTCCTATTGATGCTTTCAGACATACTTTGGGCACTAGCTTCTTAGATTTTTTCACCAACTGTGACCCATTTACGGGCACTAACTGCAAATTTGAAGTGTCGTTTGCATCTTTGAGCTCCTGCTTAGAATTTCCACTCTTGCATTTACTGCACACGAATGCCAGTGAATCCTCGTCTTGTGACTCGTTTTGAGGAAGCGTTTGTACACCCACGTCAACTTTTTCAATTGAAAAAATCGGCTTACTATCAAGTTTACATGAAAACCTGAAAGAAGACCGCCTCATAGCGGTACTCTGGCGATTGCTACCAATAATTTCAAGACCACGGTGGAGACTAGCAGCCAAATGCTCAGTTGGTGCAAAACTTCTTCTACTTGTCTGAATAGACTGAGAATTCAGACAGCTACTTTTTGATGCCTTTGCAAAAGATAACTGTATAGCATCTGATCCTAACTCATCATCGTCCCTCATACCTTTCTCGGCGTGAGTTAGCATGGAAGAAGTCCTAAGACTTTTTCTGCTGTTAATAACTCTTGGTGAAACGCTCGGCGTGGGAGATTTAAGTATTGGGGATATTTCGCTTGGAACTAAGCTGAGGTCAGGAGGATTAATGTGATTTCCAGATACATTTGGAGAAGTATTAGGCATGTCTTTTACAACATGATCTACAGAAGCTTCCCCGGCTGAGTTTGACAATTGGCATGTTGGAGTTTCCCCCACTTGCTCAATTGTTTCTTCTTCCATGATGACATCTGTATCCTCGGAGCCTTGATTTTCAATAGGTGCACTTTCAGATATGTTTGGTTGAGGCTCCCCAACAGTTCCCTCGCTACAAGCAACATGATCTGAGCTTAACTCTTCAGTTTCCGGATTGCTCAAGGCCATGACATTGTTTGCTTCCTTGCATGCTGATCGAACGCCAAATTGATGAGATTCATCAACAATTTCCATTTCCTCATCACCATCTTCGTCTACACAAGGGAACATCATTGGACGGTTGAGGCTAAATTTCAGGAGATTCAAGCTCCTACGGGCATTCCACCCTGTTGAATAACCTCCATTTGGATCAGTTTGGTTGCCATTTTCCTTCATCCGCAGCAACTCATCCTATCAAAATAAGCAAAAATTGTAGCAATTTTGCATATGCTTGATGCAACTGGGAAAGGCGTAATTTACCTCTAAACAAGCAAACAAAAAGAAAAAACACAATGTACCTTTAGTTGGCGTATCACTTCACGCAAGAAATTCACATCATCCTGCATTACTTCATTAATTACTGCCTTATTCTTGATAGCCTTTGCACGCTGGGCGAATCTCACTGTGCTAAAAGTCTCACTTTTACAACTGCATTTTGACTTATAGTCAATTTCTGCAGCAATAATTACAAATAAATCCACAGGGAGAAAACGAGAAACATGTCACCTTTGCGCCGGAGAAATAGCACAGACCATTGCTAGTTTTGCATTTCCACCAAGGGATTCCTGCAGCAAGAACGTCAACCTGGAATCTCTGTACGGAATGTGCCTCTGTTTCCCTGTTTGGGAAACTTCGGCAAGAATGTTTATCAAGTTTCTGCAAATTCATAGGTAATAGCAATCAGCAGAAGGCAAATAAATTCTCTGACAGAAGTTTGGAGCAGAAGTTCGATGTATCAACTTAACGTGGCTGTTATCACCACTTCTCGAAAAGTTAACAAATGAAATCAGAAGAAAATTTACAATGACCATCAATACAGCTAATAGATTCTCTTTCACGAAAGGAAATCATGCGCCTTAACTTCTATAATTGTTGCAGCGAAATGCTAGCTTGTAATCTAAGCAAATATCATGTCTTGTGTAGTGAATCTTGAACATCATTCTCTATAAGCCCTTTATTTTTAACAAGAACACATTACGCACAAGTTAAATTCCGGGCATGAGTATTTCTACCTATTTACAATGATCAAGAAGCCTAAATAAGGTAGAAGGCCAATAGCATTCCTCCTCTCCAGCATACTCAAAAATTTTAGCACATTCGTCATGCCACACAGCAGAGAATCGTAAGGATTTCACTGACTAAATCTACTTAAATAAGTAGATGATCAAGAAGCCTAAATAACAATAGCATTCATCCTCTCCACCATAGTCTCAGATTTTAGCACATTCGTCATGCCACACAGCAGAGAATCCTATTTCACTGACTAAATCCACTTAAATAAGTAGATGAGGCAAAAGAACAAGAATATTGAAAGCTTTTAAAGACAAGGAAAAACAGCTTGTGAACATACCCAAGCTGTGAAAGTGATCTATTGATATTTCCTGCTTCCTTCAAGCGATCTCCTGCAGCACCTGTTAGTTTCTGTCTTTCTGAACCGGCAAGATCAACAAGGTTTATCCTACTTGTTTTGAAGCAACTTAAACCATCTGCTGCACTCTACAAATTTTCAAACTTTGTTTAGAAGACATTTAGCATAGATGAATATGAGCGAAAAAGAAAACAAGAGGATCCTTAAAGTTTCATCAAATTTGGTAGGGAACCCCCTATGATCATTGTATATAAACTTACTTCTGATACCATCTAAGAAACTTCAGTAACACAAACACTCCATTTAAGAATACAAGAGAGAAGTGATAAAATCTTCTAATAAATCTGACAACAAGGATTGAGAAAACTGATCATGCGTCCCTTATAACCGAAGTTCTGTTACCTTGCATCGTGATTCAACAACACACGTGAATACACTGTGTGAACGGGAACTCTCAGCATTTATACTCGTTGAACCAGTCCTCCTGTTTAACAATCCCTGCAGTAATATTCAGCAACTATGAACACAGCACTATGAAATTACCCATTCCAATACGTGAATCATAAATCAATAAATAAAAGGATAAAGTTATCATATACGAATCTAAAATATAACAGCTGAATTCAGAAAAGTTACAAATATTAACCAAAACTGTAGGTTTCTTCAGGGTTTCACTTTTGATATGTTTTATTCATGGAAGCCCAACCAGGGTTTAGTTGACAATGACAGCTGTAAAGCAACCATTACGACACTACTTTTTAAGACTATTTTCCTCAGAGGTCCTGTAAATAATGCAACATGCCATAAGCAGAAAAAACTACACTGACCTTTGTTAAAAGTTGTATAACATCCTTCATTGTCGATACACACTCCTCCGTCAAATTATCAACGTAGACACCAGATTTGACATCTTCTCTTATCTAAAAGAGAAATGCAACCCAAACTTAAGCAAACCATATAACCATGACACAAAACAGAACAAGATAGTCGATATCACAACGTACCTGGAGGTTTCTTTGGCTCGGATCCAGTAAATCAGTAATTTGTTCATTGTAAATCTGCAAATACAAAAAATTAGATCAGTTGGATCACTTGGTTAATCTAATAATGTCCACTCCTTGGACAGAACTATATCCAATTACTTAACCTCAAGAAAAGAACAGCGACATTGGTATATGAGTTGCTTGTCGGCGTGCTTAATTTGCTCCTGTGAGGAAAAAACAAGTAAAATCAGAAAAACTGTAGAACTTATGTGAAATGTCGCCGCCACCAGTGAATAAGATACTTAAAAGCATAGACCCGCACCTCATTTATCCGGGAAAAAAGTTTCTCAAAAACACGGGGTGTCAATCCCTGTTGGTCACTTGAGAGGTTATACTCCAACAAGGCGTTGGCAGGTCCCCACATTGTATAAGTCTTTCCGCTCCCAGTCTGGATAAATGTAACAACCATTTTTCAGTTGAAATAATATATTATACTAGTGTGTGTGCATGTTTATGTTGTGAATTTGTATTTTATTTCTGTACAAGCAACAGAATTGAAACATAAGATACCTGTCCATATGCGAAAACTGAACTGTTGAACCCAGCTAGGCAATTTTCAACAAGAGGAGCTCCAACAAGCTGGAATATATCAAGCTGAAAGTACATAGTTACAGGAAACATCCAAGTACATTGCTCATATAAACATACTGAGCATTTCACTAACCCAGAGAAAAACATCAATGCATTACATCTTTACCTGTGTTGACTTGGGATCAGCAACAGAGTCAAATGTAAATGTCTGTCCAAGAATCGACAAAGTATCAATACCTATTTTCTCAACTATCAAGTCTGCTTCTTCCTCATCCTTGGTTGGTGGCCGCATCCGAACAACAACCTAATTTACGTAAAGGTCCATAAATTACAATAAATTACGATTCCAAGACACAAAAATTACAAAACGACCAGGAACCTAAAAAGAGAGAAGAAATTGCCTCAGTTTTTCTGTTACAGGAAGATAAAGATTTCAAGATTTGTTTTTTAGTTTAATATCTTTTCTGGAAACAAAAAAAACTCAAACATAGTCGAAATAAAGATAATTGAAACGGAAATTACAGTACATGTGATACAAACAGTAAAGGGCGACCCAGTGCACGAAGCACTGGCATATGCAAAATTTGGGAAAATGTTAATGTACGCAATCCTACCCATGCAATCAGAGAGTTTGTTTCCGTGAATCAAACGCATGACATACAGACCATATTGGGTAGCTTTACCGCTACGTCGGGTCCGCTCTTCATGTGATACAAACAGTGATGGATTTAAAACATTTGTTTTATACGAATATTCCTTTTACAGAGATTTTAAACTAAAAATTTGGAAGACGCACAAAATTGAAATCACTCGCAACTGCAAGCAAAATTCATGCCAAAGGAAAAGTGACATGAGTTTCAAACAAGTAACACGGTAAATTTGGAATTGGGAAAAATAATGAAGGAAAACAAAAATCCATAATAACCAACCAGAGGGTGGCCACCCACTACGTGGGTGGGCAAGTGGGTGAGATAAAAGTGAACAATTAGGTTAAAATTTTTAAAAAAAAGTGGCAGAGGTAGGGAGTTGAAAACTGTTTTATGAGGGACTTGAAAACTGTTTTACATATGTAAATGACGGAATACATATGAAAACTGTTTTATGTAACAATTTGTGTTTTTGAAAAAGTAAGCGGGTTGGAAAGTTGAGGTATAAATTTACTATTTTGTTCAAAATGTAATTGTCACTAATAGGTGGAATATTAATGGGTTGTGCAAAAATCTTCACAACTTCAAACATAAATTGTACTCCCCCAGTGGGACTACATACCCAGAATTTTGGGCCAGAACCCTTTCTGGATAATTTTCTGGCCTAAAATTATGGACTTTTAGCATTTTCGTTAATATATTAGAATAGAAAATAAGAACTTGAGATGGAATATTATGGTACGTACGATACAAAGATTTAATTCACGTCTCATTCCCAATTTCACCAAACTATAAAATAGGGCTTCCAAGATAAGGGTTTAAGGAGAACGGCACCTGCACGCCAGAATCAGAAGTACCAGGGATCCCGATCTCGGGGACTGTCTCCATATTCAACTTCCGCTTCAGAGGGTTCGAAGGCGGCGGCCTTGGCGGAAGAGGACTTCTCAACTTCCCCACCGCCGCCGGCGATGGTTTTCCGGTGACTAAAGGGGATTCCGGCATTGCATTCAGATCCGACGGAGGAGTATTCTCTTTGGAAAATTTCTGCTTGCGAGAGCTAGGGTTCGGCGACGATCTCTGTTTAATCATAGAATTAGGGCTTGGCGACGAGGAAAATTCAGAATGCGACTGGGTCTCCCTCAAGATCGCGGTTCTTGGTTGCATGAAATGCTTCATGGTTCGGTAAACTCCAGTGAGAGAGGGAGGGTTGGTCGGACGAGGTGGGTCGGTGAGTGGAGTGGAGTGGAGTTGAGAGAGAGAGAGAGAGAGAGAGAGAGAGAGAGATGAAAGTGCCGTTGGAAAGGGGGTGGGGAGAGGTTGGCTGAATTTGAAATGGGGATTTGAGTATTCGATTTGCATCCGAAACGTTTTTTTCTGTTAATTACTGGACCGGGTTTGGGTAAATACTGTTCCGGGTCAATTTGTGTATTTTGAGCATTTCCGAATCAAATTATCCAAAATAGAAAATCAAATTTGACTTTTGATTAATAAATACTGTGGGTTCCTGTATCCACAACCCAAAAGGTTGATCCAAGATCC